>OW052223.1:17239547-17382891 GCA_932526605.1 Nephrotoma flavescens
ATCTGCTATAGCCTGGAGAATTAGGCGAAAAGTTAGTGTTGTTCAAATTATTTGTTATCTCCGATGGAACGTTGAGGAAATAAGTATTGAATTCATTACTTATAGATTGATAATTTGAAATAAGAACATCAGATTGGTATTTGTAAATTTTGGTGATTCGGTTTTTGTCTTTATTTGTTCTCAAAACTTCATCAATAGCCTTCCATGTGAGTTTAGAACTATTTTTAACATACTCAAATTTCTTCTTGGAAAATGAATTTTTGACAAATTTAATTCTAGCATTTACTTCCTTGGAGAGTTTCTTGACAAATTTTTCCAAACGTGCATTAGTGGGATTATGGCGTAATTTTCTAGAGAATTTTTTTAATTTATGAACCTTCAAAAGGAGATAAGAATTCATCCACGGTTTCAGTTTTTTTAATGTAGGGGAAGAAGATTCGACCTTAGATTCACGAATGTGCGATTTCAGAATAAATAAGAACCTATCAAAAGCGATATTGCAGATATTCTCACCATAAACAGTCGCCCAACTTTCAGATTGTAGTCGAGCATTCAGACGGCTATAGTCAACTCTCGAAAAATTAGCAGCTACACTATTTTGAAGCACAGGGATCTGAGATGCAAAAATGTTTAGCTTTATTAAGTTGGGGTCAGATAGATGAATCGGTGTGTTTTCCACAGTAAAAATAAACGAATTTGTTGATTTGATAAACACATGATCAAGACAAGATAAATGTCTAGTAGCTTCATTTAAAAGACTTAGAAATCCGTGGGAGGCTAACATGGTAAGATAACTATAGCATTCATTGATATTAAGTAAATTTGTGTTGATGTCTCCCAGAATAACTATGTTATTATTATTAATTGATAGAAGTAACTCCTCAATATCGACACAAAACGAGTTTACCGGTTTATTACAAAATCTATAAATGCAGATAAAGGTCCAATCATGACGCCCCAAGGTAACATTTAAAATTAAAACATCAGCTGTGGTCCAGTTGTAACAATGAAAAGAAGATACAGTTAAATTTTGATTGATAAACACACCAACACCACCAGATCTATAATCATCATTACAGCAAGCAATGAAATTATAATTTGGCAGTCTGTAATATGAAGATTCGTGTGAGTAAATCCAGATTTCCGAAACAAATATTAATAGTGGTTGCACTTTTAAACTAGATAAATAAGCATTGAAAATGTCGAAGTTTGCTCTCAAACTTTGAATGTTTTGGTGAATTACGCTACTCATAATATAAGACTAACAATTCAATATACATACAACAAATATCGAAAAACAAATTTTGAAGAGTGAGAGCAAAGTACAACATTTTCAATACAGCCAGATAAATCACAACAACGAATAATCTATTCCAAGTAAATTTCAAAATATTCCGACTAATTATAAAAAAATTTGAAAATGTTAAAAAAATAAGTTTTAAGTTTTTTGAGTAAATCACTAAAAAAAAACTCAAACAGTGTTTAAACATCATCCAAATCATAACAAACACTACCACCATAAAAAAAATAATTACCGGAATCAAAACAGCTGACTGATTAATATAAACAAATATTATTTTTGACAACAAAATGTATAAAGAGTTAAGCTGGAATATGGAAAAAATATATAAAAAACAAATATGAGCTAATAAAGGTAAGATAAAAAAACTACTTAACGTTACATTATTTAATTCTAGATACCGAAGCAGCAACCGCCTTATCCAATTGCTAGTGTATGATGTTCTGGATACGAAAAATATCGTTCATGGAGTGAATACGATAGACGTCAGAATCAGCCGATTTCTTTAGGTAAATTTGTCCGGCTTTGCACCATAAATATTTAAAGTTTGATGACAGTTTTATGTTTTTAGCCTCATGATACAGCTGTGATTGGAATTTTGAAAGGCGGTGCATTATATGGATTTGATGCTCCCGGTGGTTTTGTGGCAAGATGATATCCAGATCTTTAGTGTAAAGTGTTTTAATTTTGCGCATTTGCGTTAAAACTTTTTGTTGTAGATCGATGGATTTTAGTTTTACAATAAAGAAGTTGTGACGAGTTACATAATTGTTGGTTTTATTCAGTGTGGTTTTGCTAACGTTTCTACGAATGGGTTCGATCGATAAAATATCATCCGGTTGAATGGAATTTTCGACTTTACTAATTTTGTTGAAAATCATTCCACTAATGTCAACATGTTCCATAGGCAAGCCACTGATTGTAATGCTTGAAGCGTTTAGCATTTGAGCTGGTTTGTCATAATCAGCCTCCATTTGATGTAATTTTGCAGAGTGGATACTAAACTGGTCTTCTAGATGTTTAAGTTTCGAAGTGAGAGCATCGTTCGCAGCTTGGAGAGTATGTACTGCGTCTTTAACTTTGTCCAGAGCTGATAGTTTCTTTTCCATTCGTTTTAATTGAATCATAATATCGGCTAGACTCACGTTCACATCACATTCAGAGTCCGAGATTTCGTTGTCAATCACAGATTGACTGGATTGTAGACGACAGCTTTCACATAACCAATTGACAGTTCGATTATTAATATCACTTAACAATTCCTGTGAGATACAAGCGCACTTAACATGGTAGAAATTTTCACAAGGACCGCTACATTTAATACCAGGAAGTCGTCCTTTTTTTGTGATATTGGCACCACACGAGCGGCAGGTTACGGTCATTGTTTTACAAAGGCGCGAAATTGATTGACAATAAAATGGTTGACGATGTTGTACTTTGCTATGAAGATGTGAATCACGCACGAATAAATTAACAAATCCCTTATATTTTTGGTGAACTATATTTTAAATATGACTTAATGATTTTATTAATATAAAAATTAAAGCAAAAATTAGGTAAATTTAATTATTTTATTTATTTTTATTATTTTATTATTTTAGACGTATTTTAGATGTTTACACTTTGACAACTGTTTGCTGAATTATGACGAAAAAGTCGAAAGAGAAAATATGTATGCACGTACCCAGATTGCATTTTTATTATTTAGCTGTGATGTGCAAAATAACATTGAAGTGTAGATGTTGAATCAATGTCAACATGCGCAATAATACAATATTCCAAGCGGTCGATGACACAGTACCGACACGGGTGTAATATTGTATATTGTAGCAAATTCAACAGGTTTAATGTTTCTTTCTTTTTTATATTGTACTTTTGTTGTATATAATTATTGTCGATTTCATGCGTAAGCAATATTTTATGTATAAACCCCGATTTATTGAGGTAATAAAATTAGAATCGAATTATAACGCATAAACAACAGTTAGTTTAATTCTCAGTGAATATTTGGAACTCACCAGTGGCAACCCAAATATTCACATAAACAAACCAAAATCTAGGCAGAGGTCAGATTTTCACTAGGTCCTTCGAGCCACCAAAACAACCGGCGGACAATAAAACTCACGTTGTAAAGGAATTTTACATTGAGATTCGAGCTACCACAACAACCGGCAGCCAACACGTTCCACAACATAGAGCTATAGGCCAAGATACGTCAAAGCATCAAACTCACAACAACAACGATTGAAATTCAACGGCCAATCAACAACCGGCAAATAAACCAGTATACGCCACACGATAACAGTCCAACACCCCTGTCAATAAAAGCACAGACATGGAGCGGTTATTGCAGCAGCAAAGTGACAAGGCAGTAGAGTTGGAGCACATCATCTCGAACTACAAAAAAGATGGTGCAGCTCGGAAAACTAAAAGATATCTGGAGACAAAAATAGCTACTCTCAAAAAGACGTACAAAGAATACGTCGATGTAGATAATAAAATAAGAGAGTTCCAGCCTGAACTAGATAACAACACACCAATACTATAAAGACAGGCAAATAGTATGGGAAGAGTTCACAAAATATGTTGAACATATGCGTCAACACCTAAACTCATCATCATTGCCATCAACGTCAGCTCCAGACGCATCTGCCAAATTCGACTTTGCTGACGAGGAGTCAAATAACAACGACCAAGGAGGCAAAACTAATCAATCATCGGAATCATCCAGTAAGGACTACAAGCATCAGTCTGAAAATTCTAGTAAAGGGGTAGCATACAACAACCAGAAGCTGCTCAAGAAGCAAGATGTCCTGATGAGGATGATGCATAGAAAATTAGAATCAATTGAAGAAGCATTGGACAACAACAACATTCCAATGGAGTTCATTAGGCTAAAAATGGCTCAATTATCGCAAGAAATGGGGGCAATTGACGATTTGCACATAAACCTCTTAGTAGAAATGGAAGAGCAAGAAGAAACAGCTCCCTACTTTCATAATAACTACTATGAGGCGCTCAAGGAGAGAGTGGACTCAACAACATTGCGTTGGCAGCGCAGCCGGAAAGAAGAAACTTCGAACCAGGCTGGAGAAGTCAAGGTACAATTGCCCAAGATATTTATAACTACCAACATTTTATGGCGATTATGAGCATTTGAGCTCATTCAACGATATTTTCACCGAGCTCATCCACAATAACAATAAGCTAGCGGATACAATCAAAATGACGTACTTGAAGGCAAATCTACAAAAGGGAGCAGTCCAGTTGATCAGTCACCTCTCAACAACTGGTGACAATTACAACAAGGCCTGGGAAATACTGCAAGGAAGATACAACAACCCCAGATTATTAGCAAATAAGTATTTCAACTCATTATTAACTTTACCAACAATACATGCACCATCAGTGGCAGCAATTCGTAATTTGCATGATACTATAGTTGAATTATTACACAACATCAACAAGTTAAAATTACACTCTCCGTTTGAAGCCCTAGTGATGTTCATTCTAGGCAAAAAGCTAGATCCGGAAACCGCTAGGCTCTACGAAACATCATTAGAGAATCCGAGAGAAACTAAACGAATCAATGAATTCTTCAGCTTCATAGAAAGGAGATTCCAATCGCTAGAGGCTATGGGGTTCAACAAGGTGGTAAGCGCACAGCCGCAACCAATGGTACCACTGAAACGGGTACACGCTGTTACGACTCACTGGGGTCATAACCTGGCGTAATATGCCAAAATTCTTTTAAAATTTTAAAATTAAACTGTTTTGCTGATGGCATTCCCATCTACCGTATAATAGATGTACTAACATAAATTTTTTGGTATTGCCTTTTATTCCCAAACCACGCCACCCTGTACACTTTTAATTGGTATAATTTCGTTTGTTTTCAACGATTTGTATTTTTGTAAACTAAAGTATTTTGTCTTATTGTCTCATTTTTCCCTATGTAAACTTTTCGTGTTGGTGGTAATGCGAACGAGAAAGGGAGAGAGAGAGAAAAATGTGTATCGAGCGTGTGTATAACAAAACATTCCATAAGAATGTTTTTCTTATATGCCTCTCGTTTACATCAATGCGAATTGATGTAAACGAGAAACAGAGAAAAAAGACATTCTTCTGGAATGTTTTGCGCGTCGTTTGTGCGGCGTAAGAATTTTTTTGGATGAGTCGAGTTTTGATTTTTGATAAGTCGAGTCGAGTGTTTTAAATTGGAAGAATAAAAAGTTGTAATTTTCTTCGGTAATTTTGTTTGGGTTTTTGGGTTTGACCAAATTCCATTTTCTTAATATCTGATGATTTTTTTTTATTTTGTACCGGATTATAATTTGTTGTTAAACCAAGTTTTGTGAATTCTAAAACGTGAAGAGACGTATTATAAAACAAAAATTAATTAAGAAAAACGTGTAAAATTTGATGGTGTGTTAACAATAAAAATCGAAATCATAAAAATATTTTTTTTATTGTCTTGTGCGTGAATCATTACAAAGTACGCTACCAAAATACCGAATTTTGTTGTATTTGAGGATAGCCGATTCGAGACAACAAAGTGATTTACCCAGATATACGAATTGTGCCAAATTTTTCTAAATTGCCTTCCACTCGGATTGCTGTTATTTACATGGTGTAAAATTTAACTGAATACTATATACAACGAGAAGAGACGGAATATTTCTGCCTACGAGATATAAAACGGTGGTGCAATTAACGGGTGGCCCGTTAAGGCCACATTATAAACGGTTTACGGCGAGCCAACGCCCCACACATTTTGGGTGACCAGTTGAGGTCACACGGCGGGTGCGGATTCGGCGGCCAGTTGAGGCCAGCCGTAGTAGTTCGCAACGTAACGGTAGCCAACCGGCTATTGTGTTTCTTTGGTTATCGGTGGTCTGAATAGCCAACCGGCTATTGTGTTTTTTTGTTTTTTTCGGTGGTCTGCCGCAACGTAACGGTAGCCAACCGGCTATTGTGTTTATTTATTTTATCGGTGGTCTGCCGCAACGTAACGGGTTGCCAACCGGCTATTGTGTTTATTTGGTTATCGGTGGTCTGCCGCCACGACGGGTAGCCAACCAACCGGTGGCCCGACTTTTGGTATCGGGAAAAGGCCCGCAACAGCAATTTTTTTTTTATTATTATTTTGAAAAAAAAAAAATAATAATAGCTGTGTTGCTTTCAAAATTTTACAACAACAATTGCATTGTATTAAAGCCGATTTTCTTAGAATGTTAAGAAAAAAAAATTTAGGATTAGGGGAAATAAAATCATTTTATGGTTATGGTGTTTACCGCAAGGCGTTATTTTTTCTATTTTTCTCGAAAAATTTATCTTTTAGTAAAATTTGGCATTTGTTATTTGATAGCAAAATACCGAATTCCATTTGATCTATTTCATAAAATAAAAAAAAACTAAAATAAATATTAATAAAATGAACCAACACAGAAAAATTAAAACGCATTAAAAATTAAATCCAAAAGTTGTTGCTTTCACATTTCTTAGCTAATCCGATTAGGTTATTGAAAGCAACACTACTAATATTAATTAAGGTACTTAATTGTTTGATTGTTGAGGTACTTAATTGATTTTTGTTATATTTTTTTTTTTTTAATCTTCTTAAATTTTTTTTGATTGTATTTTTATATATATATATATTTAGGTGACCTGAAAATTGTGTCACATTTAAAAGTTACTATACATAAATCATACATACTTAATTGTTACAACAAAACGCATACAAAAATAACCCATACATAAACTACTGTACCATATGAATTTTATCACTAAAACAATTGGTACAAAAAAGTTTTTTGGACCAACTCAAGTTATTCAATATCAATAAAAAAAAATTGAAGGTTATTACACCGCATAAAAATTGAATTTGCGTTGATCAACAGATAAAATTGCGATGCGATATAACAAAGAGAAAATGTGATATTAATTTTATTATATGTACATATTAATAAAATTATTTGTAATACAAAAATCATTCGTATCATCGCGCCGCCGGCGGCGGCGCGATGATACGAATGATTTTTGTATTACAAATAATTTTATTAATATGTACATATAATAAAATTAATATTATTTTATAAATATATTTTTTTTTAATTAAATAAAAAATTATTAATAAAAAATCAAATATTATAATATATAATTAATGTTATCAATGTAAATAATTTTTATTATTGTTATCTAATAAATATAATAAACAACATTTCATACTCAATAATACAAAATACATATGTGTATATTGATTGCAAAATTAAAATCCTACGATCTGTATAGTAAAAAAAAATAGTCACATAAAATGTCTTTTGGTACAAACCGATCTAGCAAAATAAATTATGTGACTTTTTTGTACCAATCGTTTTTGTACCAATTTTCCGGTCCCAAAGCATTTTTATATGAAGAATTTAGGATTGGTACAATACACGATTGTTCCGAAATCAAAAAGTTGCTTTCATACAAATCGATCTAGCAAAATAATGTATGTGACTTTTTTGTACCAATTGTTTTGTACCAATTTTCTGGTCCCAAAGCATTTTTATATGAAGAATTTACGATTGGTACAATACACGATTGTTCCGAAATCAAAAAGTTGCTTTCATACAAATCGATCTAGCAAAATAAAGACAAAATTTCGTTTGCTGCAAATCAATGTAAAATAAAATTTTGTTGTTATTAAATAAATTATTAATCAGATTATTATCATCGAGTGCATAATTTATTTGAAACAAATTGAATTGTTGTAATAATTCTAAATTTCGAGTACAATTCTAAAATGAATGTAAAACTATAACACATTATATGTCGCAAAAAATTGTAAACGTGATTTAAATTTTGTTAAAATAAAATAATCTATGTATCACGCGTCGGTTTTGTCGCTCATTTTTAAAAAATCACTGTATTTTCCAGATGACTCGCATAAATATGCTGTTCAACACAGATATGCTGGCCATCCACAGAGTACAAAAACGCCAAAGAAAAAATAAGTTCTGTTTCTTTCATTTCAAATTTATTAATAAATGAAATACGTACAAAAGTTTTAAAATATTATATTTTTCGAGGAGTCGTCTTGCAGGAGTATCTACACTGATAGATGTAGATACTCCTGATGATGACCTAACAAGTCGAAATCGATCGAGTGATTTTTTAAACTTTTTGAAAAATATTCAAAATATTCTGCGAAACAAAAAACAAGTGATTAATAAAAATGTGTTTATTAAGTATTAGTGTGTTTCGCCAAGTGCCTACGGCAAATAGTGTAAAAAGTGTGAAAAATATATATTTGTTTTGGAATTTTTTGACATTTGTTGAAGTTCATAGACAACAGAGAAAAAAGTCGTTTAAAATTTTTTGATGAGTTCGGAAATCGTTTTAGATTTTTGTGCGTTCGTTCACGTGTAAAATTATACCATTCAGAGAAAAAATCGTTTCTAGGAACGGCTAAATAGAAAATTGATAATTTTTCAATTAAAATTATTAAATAGTTCCAAATTTTTTATTTTAGCTACTAACTCGAGATATTTTACATATTATCTCATTGTTTTGAGTCAAAAATATGCTCTAATTAATTCGTAAATGCGAAATCTGTTGTTAGATGTCGTCCGTAGAAATGTGTATGTGGCATCGCCTTTACACAGGTTGTACACCATTACCAAATTTATCTCTCTTTATCTTTATTTTTATCGGCTATTGATGCCCTACGATTTTAAATATAATAGTGATCGTTGTATAGATAATAAAATGCATTGTGATGGCCACTTTGATTGGACGGAATTGTGATCGATTTTTTTTTATGCCGTGGGCCCAAGTTCTTTAAATGTGAAAAGTCTGGTTTGTGCATGAATCAGACGTTCCGCTGTGTTTGATTGTCCAGAGTGCGATAACGAGTTACACTGCGATAAATTCGATGTCATGTATAAGTTATTTGTTTAAACTTCTCAAAAACATTGATGTAGGTGTTTTCAAACTTATTTGGTAGAAGAGCAAATACTAATGGGATATATTTTGGTAAAATAATAAAGGAACAAGAATCAAAAAATAAAAACTTCTCCGCGATTCGTAAGTTTAAATACATCAGGAATGATACATTATCTCTTGATAATGGTATATGTATTTTAGAACTACGAATATTTTGAACAGCCATTTTGCGTATGTACTGGTCCAGTACAATTAAAAAATATTGTCATTGACGACAACAAACGTGTAATTTTTTTAAATAAATGGATAATAAATTAATAAATGTATTTTATTTTTAAGAAACTTATTTAAATTTAATATAAGTATAGTTGAAGAAATTGTTTAATTTTTTAAGTATAGTTGAAGAAATTAATCAAATATTTTTTTTTTAAGTAAATCATCTCACAATCTCGAAATGCACATCAACTAAGAAATTCTGGCCTTCAATTTGTAGCCAAACCCATGAACTACATATTTCTGATACGAACAGAAATATTTAACATATCGTTTTTTAAGAGTGTTCTTTACTAAAGTAAGGCGTAAGTTGTGCAGTTTCGATGAGCATCTGTGGGTAAATTTTCTTCTAGAGCTTTTGAGTATATTACGCAAAACTCGTGCTTAGTTCTTTCCTTTTCCCGAAATTTCCTTTTAATATTTTCTTACTACCTCTCAAACTTACAGAAGTTGTGCAAATTCGATCGGAATTCGGAATATACAACAATAGACTCAATTTTTTTTGGGAGTTCGCCAGTATACTACATCGGCGTAGCCCGTTTCCTTCCCGAAACATTAAACCTTTCCTGACCCGTATACACAATTGTGTATGTGAATTACGATTATAAATCGTTACACCTGGCATCGGAAAAGTATCAGGCATGGCGTTTGACTATTTCGATGTACAATAACTTGTATTGCACAGACTCGAAGCGGCCAACGATAGAGATTTTTTCACTGTCTGAATGTCTAATGAAAATTACGCCATAATCGAAGCAATTGTTGGCCGAATAGTACCAATTGGTATTGTGATCTTAGTTTGACGTGGATTTATGTTTGTTATTTTTACACTATAAATTGTATGAATCCCAGGTGGGGATAAATGATATCTCATTTGCCTTAGATAAGGAATTACATTTACAGACTGTTTTGGGGCGATCGCGATTTTAAACGAACGAACGGAGAATTGTTTTCTCTCTCTCTGGCTTTCACATCCCATGAAGGGATTTCGCCGCCCGCACAATGGCCCTCCATCCATCCCGATCCATTGCTCTCGTCCTCCAGTTTCGACATCCTAATGCTTGCAGATCTTGTTCAATGTCGTCACGCCAGCGTAGTCGGGGTCTTCCTCTACGACGTACTCCGGCTGGTTGTTGGTGAAACACTTTATTTATCATCCGTTGTTGTGGGGACCTTGTAACGTGGCCGAGCCATCTCACTCGATTGGATTTAATGAATCCGATGATATCGCTGCCTCCGAGGAGTTGCTTTATTTCGTGATTCATACAAATCCGATATTCGTTGTTCGCAGCTTTAATTGGACCAAAAATTGAACGGATGACCTTCCTTTCGAATGTAGATAACAATCTACAATCATTAGAGGTCATGGTCCAGCTCTCGCTTCCGAAAGTCAGCACAGGTCTTATCAGTGCTTTATAAAGTGCGAGCTTGCATGACTGCGATAGATGTTTCGAACGCAATAATCTTGATTGGGCGTAGAAAACTCGTTGTCCGGCAGCGATTCGGGCTTTTATTTCTGCCTGCATTTCATTCAGTGATGTTATAACTGACCCGAGGTATTTAAAGTTTTCGACACCATCAAAATTGTGGTCGCCAATTCCGAGATTTGCACTAGAGATGTTCCTGGGTGTTGTTAGATATTTGGTTTTACTGCTGTTCACCTCCAAACCAAGTCTTCTTGCGCAGCGATCGAGCGGTATGAAACTGTCTTTGATATCGCTAGGTCTTCGGCCAAGAAGCACGATATCATCTGCATATCCAAGAATTTGGCCGGATTTATTAAATATACAGCGCGAAGTTTCGATGTTGCTTTTTCTCACTACGTACTCAAGCGCCAAATTGAACAGCAAAGGCGCGAGTGCATCACCTTATCGAACGCCAAATGTTATTTCAAAGGAGTCTGACACAGTTCCTTCAATTACGATTCTACATACAGACCCATACGTTGTTAATTTACACAGCGAAACGAGTTTCTCTGGGATTCCTAGGCATATGAGCGCGGCCCATAAGTTGCCGCGGTTTATACTGTCATATGCCTGCCGGAAGTCTATATATAGTTGATGTATGGTTATGTTGTACTCCCAACATTTTTCCAAGATCATCCTCATGGTAAAACACTGGTCCGTAGTTGATCGGTTGGGTCGAAAACCACATTGATAGTCGCCAATGATGTTTTCGGCGAAAGGGATGAGTCTGGCAAGCACAACATTAGCCAACACTTTGTAAGCAGTGTTCAATAGGGCTATGCCACGATAGTTTTCACATTTAAGACGGTCGCCTCTTTTATGCAGCGGACATATGAGCGCGGTCTTCCAATTCTCAGGCAGCTCTTCTTGGTCCCAAATGCAGACGACGAGGTCGTATAGACTTGTTGCAAGAGTAGCGCCTCCGAGTTTAATCAATTCTGCGGGGATTCCATCGAGACCGGGTGCCTTTCCGTTTTTCAATCGACTAATAGCTGCGTCTACTTCCTCCACTGTGGGATATTCGACAAAAACCTCTTCACCTGGAGGAGCTATTGCTCTAATGGGGGTCACGTCGTCATTGCGATTTAGCAGATTTTGAAAGTAGGTTTGCCATACTGAGAGAACATCAGCCACGTTTGTTCTCAACTCTCCATTCCCGTCTTTGATGGCTGTACTTCTTGGGTGGAAGTCTTTAGTGAGATTCCTGGCGTTTGCAAAACAGTCCCTTGAGTTTCCTAGTTCCGCTTGGAAGCTGATGTTTTCGATGCATAATCTCATATGTTCGCGCTTTTTTTGTCGAAGGTATTTAGTCGTGGCTTTCCTAGCTCGGAGATATTCTGCTAGAGCGCTTCTAGTGTTGCGAGCCAACCATTTTTCACGAAGCGTTCGTTTATTTTCGACGACCCTACGGCATTGGTCATCGAACCAATCATTGCGGGGCCTCGGAGGTCTTCTTCCGATGGTATTTTGCGCCGCGGTGGTTATGGCTGACTGTATAGCGTGCCACTGCTCCTCGATGTTAGAGGGAGCTTCTTCGTTGTTGCTGGGCCGCTCTAAATAGTTAGTAACAGCTGATTGGTAACTCTGCAATGACGCTTGGTCTTTTAGAGCATTGATATTCCATCGAACGGTCTTTTGTGCTTGTCTGTTAAACGTAGATGACAGTTTGCACTTATATTTAAATATGACAAGCATATGATCGCTGTCTATGTCTGCACCTCTGTAAGATCTAACGTCAGATATGCTGGTGGAGTGCCTCTTAGACACCATGACGGGATCGATTTGATTTTCCGTTCTCCCATCATTCGATCTCCACGTTACTTTGTGGATTCTCTTATGTGGGAAAAACGTACTTGATTCAACTAAGTTGTACGTTATTGCCAGGTCGGTGACTCGTTGGCCGTTGTTGTTACTAGTTAGGTGCAGGCTGTTAGGACCGATGTGCGATGTATTTTCTGCACTCCTACCGATTTTTGCATTAAAGTCGCCCACGATGATTTTAATATCGTGGTGCGGTATGTTATTGATGACTTCCTCCAGTTCGACAAAGAAAAGATCTTTGATGTCATCTGATTTATCTTCGGTGGGTGCATGCACATTAACGATCGTGATGTTAAATTTTTTAGTGCGAAGTCTGACCGTACATATCCGCATGTTGATAGGGCGGAAGTCGATGATATGATGCTTCACGCGCCGATGGATGAGGAAGCCAACTCCAAATTCTCCTCCGTTCTGATGGCCGCTGTAATGAAGAGTGTAACCATTGGTGGTGTCATGGATCCCACTCCCAGACCATCTAAGCTCTTGTAGTGCAAGTACGTCTAATGTGTAACTCTTTGCTTGGTTCGATAGGTTCTGGAGATCTCCAGGTCTTAAGAGGCTAAGCACGTTCCATGTTCCCATTTTTAAAGCGTTGTCCGTGTACAATTTCCGAGGTCGAGTTTGTAATGAATCCGATATGGTTATCCGAGGCCTTTGTTTAGGGTTCATAACTTGGTGAGTTTTTATGAGGGGAGGTTGTTGGCCTTCCGCTCAACCCGCTTGTTACGTGTGTGGGTCACGTACTGGTGAGAATCTTGAGGCATCCAGTCCTACCTTGAACACATTTATATAGCGAGCCGCTTGATACAAGACAGACGCCCGCTTCAACCGCTCCTATCCTGGAGAACAGACGCTGGTTTGGCATTGGCTTTGAGGCGCCAATGGCTCGCCCTGACATGTAGTGTCCATGACTATAAACAGGATTTAGCTGCTCGTCTCCACTACACCGCCTGATTCATTTAGAGTTAGAGAGCACCGCGAGGAGGTATGAATCTCGGACTTCGCCCCCCGAACGGAGAATGAAGATGAATAATTTTCGACGATGATAAATCTAATGAAGACGACTCCTCGAAAAATATAATATTTTAAAACTTTTGTACGTATTTCATTTATTAATAAATTTGAAATGAAAGAAACAGAACTTATTTTTTCTTTGGCGTTTTTGTACTCTGTGGATGGCCAAATATGTTTATTTAAACAGGTAGAGTGTTAGCGAAACTCTAAAATAAAACAAACAAATAACAGCTGGTTTACTCAAAGATTTATTAAATGTTTGTAAACAAACCAACACACAGTTATTTGCACCTCCAAGTGCTACGGTATCATTCTCAGCTGTACCTAAAACTAAACCAAAACAAGAAAATTACTTATATTCACATACTTACCAACTTTGTAAAATTAAACCAAATAATATGTATATCTAGAATTAAGAAACTAATTAATAATTTTATATTGTTAAACATTTATTTTATATAATTTATACTTATCTTTTGACATTCTTGTAAAATTCACTGTGTAAACACAAATTGTCGACTTAACTGTCATTATTTCCATTATGTCATGTTGTAGTACTAAAATAGTAGCACGATGGGTGCGTTCTATAATATAATTAGTTACGTAGTATATCGTACTAGTACTTTATTTAATATTAGTACATTTTTATATTCAAAGTTACATTCTACATTAATTATACAATTCAAACGTGACAGTTATATATTAACGTATAATATGTAAAATATTTATTGAAAAACTAAATCATAGTCATTCGATTAGAAACCAGCGATAAATTAAGATTAAAAATATAAAATTATACAGTGTGTTAACTTAGTTCGTTTATTAAAAAATAAATAAATTTGGCTTTTATAATTCAAGTAGTGTTCAATAGTTCAATAGTGTGGCTTTTATTTCCTGAATCATCTTTAATTAAATTTACAATATCATCATCTTCTCATTTCGTATAATTGGAGCAATAGTTTTTTCAACATTTTGGAACATCATCATCATCTTTACAAACATTTTTTGGTGCCGAAACCCGGGATATTCTCACATGGATGCGATAAGACAAGATAAGTACACAATTATTTTATTATCATAAGCTTTAATCATATGCTAATTTAAATCGTGCTTAATACGTATACAAAACAATAAATAAAATTTATTTGTGAACGCTTAAATTAAAATCAAAATGGTAACACTTCAAGAACGATTACGCGATCGCGCATTCAATCGAGTCAAGAGTATTTTAAAATTCTCTCAAACAATTACCGATACCACAACGATCGAAGCAATTACGATTCGCTTAGAATATCTTGATATTCATTTCCAATCGGTTAATCAAAACGAATTGGAACTATTAACTGTTAGCGAAGATTATGAGCCCATTACTAAAACTGTAAATGAAACATATCATCAAGCTCGCATGTTGCTTATGCAAGCATCATTAAATCGAAGGATCATGACTACCGATCCTGTTAATTTAAATGAAAATTTCGAAAATAGTTCGCAACCACCTACTTGTTACGAGGGCAATAATACGAATAACAATCCATGCTTTCCTGCAATACTTATCGAACCATTTGCTGGAAATTATCAATATTGGCCAGTATTCTACAAGTCATACACAAGCACGGTGCACAATAATAATGATCTAAATAACGTAGACAAATTTCATATTTTAACAAAAGTGCTAAAAGACGATGCAGTTTCATTAATTAGACATATCCGTATCACAGAAGCCAATTATAATAAAGCTTGGGATTTGCTTTGCAAACGGTACAATAAGCGAAATCGTACAGTTAATTCTCGTCATAAATCTTTTTTCAATCAGAAACCTTGTCAATACTCAAACGAAAACGAATTACCACAGATAGCAGAAAATTCTGATGAATTTATCACATGTCTTCGAAAACGTGCAAATGGCAGTGAGGTGCAAGATTATTGGCATATCTACTTAATCTTAAAGAATATTGATATGCAAGCTTGTGTCGAACAAACTGTTGACAAGAATATCTTAAAGGTTTCTGCATTTATTACATTTTTGAACGTTAGATACGATGAATTAAAAATATGGGAAACAACTCGCAAAACTTTGGAAAAGGTTACTATTAAAAACTCCTTTACTAATTCGCATGGTTTCATTATCTCTATTATTTGTGAATGTGATAATCTACATTTGATGCATAAATGCCATACATTCAAAAATTTATCGATTGAAGCTCGAGAAAAAATTGTTACCAAAATTATTTTATACCGAAATTGTCTACAAAAGGGACTCACGTGCAATAAGTGTACAAACCACGTATCTTGTCTTATCTACAACAAACTACTTCACTCATTGCTCCATTATCAAATTAGACTACCTACGAGAAAATACAAATCAACTTCGACTCATCATGCTATACTGAATCAACATTCGCATGATCAATCATCACAATCATTCACAAAGCCACCACCCACTATTGAATTAAACCAAATTGACACTAGAAAACCAACCAGCCAAGCATATCACACACACTTATCAACAACAACCACGGTACTACCAACAATTGTCATCCATATTTTGTCACGTACCGGAAAACTCCAGCCATTCCGAGCGCTTTTAGATTCAGGATCGCAAACATCCTTTGTCACTGAATCTTGTGCTCAAAGCCTAAACCTAGTACGACATTCGTCATCGTTATCTATTTACGGTTTAGCATCCACACCGGCTGGATACATCAAAGAAAAAATCAATATGACCATTAGCTCACGCTTCGATCCAGCGTATAAATTATCAATCAAGGCTCATATTATAAACAAAATCGCTAATTTATTGCCAACGAATCTAATCAAATATCCATCAAACTTAATTAAGAATTTGAATTTGGCCGACTCTCAATTTTTCCGACCAAATACAATCGATGTTCTTCTTGGGGCTGACGTGTTCTTTGAAATTGTAAATCCAGAAAAGCTAATAATCAAGGATGTTCCACCACTTCAATACTCAAAATTTGGTTGGTTAGTCGCAGGTAATCTTGAGAACCAAACGCAACCTATTCTCATCACGCACGCAACCACCGAATCCTCAAATCAACATTAAACCGACGATGTATCAAATCAAACCACACAGTTTATTAGAGACACCACCACTGATTTATCAAAGCAGCCAACTTATGATAATAATTCAAATGTATCGAAGGAGTCTACCGATCTCAACATTAAAGTTAAGACCGATTTGCGGACACAGACAACGGCAGTAAATCATAATCAACCATCAGTTCCAGACACGAATGGCAAATTATCCACCAAACAAACATCATATACTACTTACCATGGAAACCCGAATTGCAGAACGAACCTCATAGATGTGCATTCAAAATTTCCAAGCATAAAGAAATGTGAAGAAATAAATGGAATAATCAGATTAATGTCTCCAGATAAAGTGTCCAGCTCAATTACCAGTTTGTTTTCATCGTCCCAAATATGCAATATAATGGATAACCACAAACAGCTACAAATTACAAATCACGAGCGACCACAAAGTTATTGCATCACTCATTCCGATAAACATGAAAGTGACGATGTATACCAACCAAATCAATTCTCTCTACGGGATCCAGTTACCAAAGTTCACTGTATACTTACCCATCAGAACGTGAAAACCAGCCGAACAACCATTGCAGGAAACCAGTATGCTGATGCGAAGGAAGAATCTTTCATCCCCACAACACTGAAAAATACAATTACATATCACCGTACCAAAATAACCAACGATTCAGAAATTCGACGGAAATCTCGATGGAAAGAAAACAAAATTCCAGTGAAGCAATCGTATGCGATAAAGTTCCAACGCCTAGTCATCGAACCAGTTCATCGTAAGGTTAAATCCAATCGCAAAATAAAATTATTCCAATTAACTCGACTATCGTTAATTAAACATCACAACATCCCAGACAAAATTTGGTGTAAAACAAAAATCAACTTTAAATGGCTTCGTAAAACACTGCAACACTTAATACCACAATTAATTATCGACCAATATGACAATTTATTAATGTGTATTTTTCCATTGCAGAAGTTTACTGTATCACTTTTTCGCACTTCAGATAATGAGTACATAACAAAATTTCACAGTAGCTGTTCACTTCCTGAAGAAGACACGGATCCAGCACAACCATCAATCCGTCTTGAGAACATCCGCGCACTTATGTCATTAAAATGCCGTACCAACTACTCTGGCATTTACACAATTCCATTGGTACCAGCACGTCACAATACACAGAAACAGTTGCACGAGTCTTGTGTACAATTCACCAAACAACACGATACTGGTACACGATACGTCATATCACCTCACAACACTATTGGATTGAAGTATTATGCGGCAGAAGTCCATCATATTATACCTGCCCAGGAACTCGCAGCTAACACAACACATCATCACTAGCAACACAAATTATCTTGTATGAAATTACAACCATCACAAATATCAACACATCCAGTATACATACATACAGCTGATAAGCAAAACTCCAGTATACACAAAACCACCAAAGACCACAAATTTGAATATCCAGAATAGCTTCTCAAAACAGTTGTTATTAAGAAATTAAATTTCTTAATGCGCGGGAGTATGTTAGCGAAACTCTAAAATAAAACAAACAAATAACAGCTGGTTTACTCAAAGATTTATTAAATGTTTGTAAACAAACCAACACACAGTTATTTGCACCTCCAAGTGCTACGGTATCATTCTCAGCTGTACCTAAAACTAAACCAAAACAAGAAAATTACTTATATTCACATACTTACCAACTTTGTAAAATTAAACCAAATAATATGTATATCTAGAATTAAGAAACTAATTAATAATTTTATATTGTTAAACATTTATTTTATATAATTTATACTTATCTTTTGACATTCTTGTAAAATTCACTGTGTAAACACAAATTGTCGACTTAACTGTCATTATTTCCATTATGTCATGTTGTAGTACTAAAATAGTAGCACGATGGGTGCGTTCTATAATATAATTAGTTACGTAGTATATCGTACTAGTACTTTATTTAATATTAGTACATTTTTATATTCAAAGTTACATTCTACATTAATTATACAATTCAAACGTGACAGTTATATATTAACGTATAATATGTAAAATATTTATTGAAAAACTAAATCATAGTCATTCGATTAGAAACCAGCGATAAATTAAGATTAAAAATATAAAATTATACAGTGTGTTAACTTAGTTCGTTTATTAAAAAATAAATAAATTTGGCTTTTATAATTCAAGTAGTGTTCAATAGTTCAATAGTGTGGCTTTTATTTCCTGAATCATCTTTAATTAAATTTACAATATCATCATCTTCTCATTTCGTATAATTGGAGCAATAGTTTTTTCAACATTTTGGAACATCATCATCATCTTTACAAACATAGAGGACAATGAAAATTTAGGTAGACATTAGTTTCAGCAAAATCAACGAGCATCGTATTCATTTTATCTCATAATTTAAAAGATATTCATATTTATAGTGCTACCCTCATTTGTGCAGGTTCTTTAATTGGTGGCCTTCTCCACCCACTTCAAACGATTTGCGATTCAATGTACATGTGTATCAAGTACAACACCACACTCCTCGTTATGTGCTTTGCTTTATTTTTATAAAATGAGACCGGTGGTACTAGGTGAGCTGGGGTGTTAATCCGTATTCGCGTAATCGTTGCATGGCCACATGAGTGGTTGCCGTTGCATCGTTTGTTAACTCGAAAGCATCAGCGCGATTAAAACGTGATATCGACGAATTTTTTCATCGACATCATGGGAACATTTATCACAACCCAAATCATCAACTAGTGCGTTTTGATTAGCATGCATCTTTCTGAAATTTTCGAGAGCTTTGGTTCAATTTTAGAAAATTGTGTCATAAAACGTGTTGAGGCACTGAACACAAAAAATTTATGTTACTACCATTATTTGAACCAGTTCCATACAAATTGGCTTATTTAAATTCTAAATATCGATGTCAACCTCAGACTCATAATTGAATATCAGTTTTTGGCCTTTACAGGCCGAGGCTTATCCAGATTTGTTGGAAAATGGCTCACTTACAACGCTTGAGATTGTTCCGTGCAACTTGGCCTAATCAATTATTTATCTTCAATCAAATTGGCCGTTTTTTCATTGTTGCTCGGGGGCAAATTTTTAAATTTATTTTTTGTGTTCTTATAAATAAATTATGCATCTCATGAAAATAAACCATTTCATGATCCGCTTAATATCGATATAGATAATAATCATACTTCCAATTTCATTGAAAATATTATAAATAACAATAATGTCCCAATTGCTGGCCCAGATTTGCGTATTGGCCCACGGCTTTAGTTAAACATTATGTTCTACGTAACTGCTCAGCATCGAATAGAGAATATCCATGAGAATTTATATCTCGATTGAATCATTTTTAGAAGTCGATCGGGGAAATATATTGTTTATCGATATTAGAGCATTACTTGACGACAAAAGTTATATCTCACCTCCTGGTTACGATATCTTCAAAAGGTTTGCTGTTCTAGATAGAGGAAGGATAATAGCATATCTGTGTTGAACAGCATATTTATGCGAGTCATCTGGAAAATACAGTGATTTTTTAAAAATGAGCGACAAAACCGACGCGTGATACATAGATTATTTTATTTTAACAAAATTTAAATCACGTTTACAATTTTTTGCGACATATAATGTGTTATAGTTTTACATTCATTTTAGAATTGTACTCGAAATTTAGAATTATTACAACAATTCAATTTGTTTCAAATAAATTGTGCACTCGATGATAATAATCTGATTAATAATTTATTTAATAACAACAAAATTTTTATTTTACATTGATTTGCAGCAAACGAAATTTTGTCTTTATTTTGCTAGATCGATTTGTATGAAAGCAACTTTTTGATTTCGAAACAATCGTGTATTGTACCAATCGTAAATTCTTCATATAAAAATGCTTTGGGACCGGAAAATTGGTACAAAACAATTGGTACAAAAAAGTCACATACTTTATTTTGCTAGATCGATTTGTATGAAAGCAACTTTTTGATTTCGGAACAATCGTGTATTGTACCAATCCTAAATTCTTCATATAAAAATGCTTTGGGACCGGAAAATTGGTACAAAAACGATTGGTACAAAAAAGTCACATAATTTATTTTGCTAGATCGGTTTGTACCAAAAGACATTTTATGTGACGATTTTTTTTTACTATACAGATCGTAGGATTTTAATTTTGCAATCAATATACACATATGTATTTTGTATTATTGAGTATGAAATGTTGTTTATTATATTTATTAGATAACAATAATAAAAATTATTTACATTGATAACATTAATTATATATTATAATATTTGATTTTTTATTAATAATTTTTTATTTAATTAAAAAAAAATATATTTATAAAATAATATTAATTTTATTATATGTACATATTAATAAAATTATTTGTAATACAAAAATCATTCGTATCATCGCGCCGCCGCCATTTCACATTTTCTCTTTGTTATATCGCATCGCAATTTTATCTGTTGATCAACGCAAATTCAATTTTTATGCGGTGTAATAAGCTTCAATTTTTTTTTATTGATATTGAATAACTTGAGTTGGTCCAAAAAACTTTTTTGTACCAATTGTTTTAGTAATAAAACTCATGTGGTACAGTAGTTTATGTATGAGTTATTTTAGTAATTTTTCTTGTTGTAACATTCGCATGTGTATGCGTTGTTTTTGTAATTGTTATTTTTTACACAATTTTCGGGGAATCATATATTTAAATTTTATTTCAAATTTCAAATTTAAATTTTGTAATCGAGCGGGTGCGCGCTCGGTGCACCTTGGTCTCTCTCTCTCTAGTTCTCTCTTGTCGTGGTGCGGGGGGGGGGGGGGAGGGGAAGTTGTTTCCTTTCTTTTGTTGTTTCTCTATGGGACAAATAAAATGATTTATTAAATTTTTTGGGGTTGGTGTGATGAGGGGGGAATTCTCATTCCTGTGTCGGCGTAGGGTGAGCGGTCCCTTGGTGCCCGCATCCGGATTCGAAACCGGTGTTTACCACCGTACGAGTTCGGGCGGATGCGCGCACCAGGGCACCTCTCTACCATTATGATTATTTTATTTTTATTTGATTTTGGCTGTTCGTTCCTCAGGTTCCGGCCGACAAATTTCGGCGGAACTCGGGTATTTTTATTATTATTTGCGGTTTTTTTTACTTTTTTATTTTAATTTCTGTTAATCACGGTGTAGGCCAGGAGCCATGCATCTCTCAAACCCCACGACCCTCGCACTTCTCGCTGAGAACGTAGCCGGCAAAATATCACCGTGGAGGCCTCTGCATGCGCTTAAGTGAAATCTGCAGGTTGGCAGTAGCCAGCCTGTAACAGTGGCGCCCAACGTTATCGCGAATTTTAATTTTTTGATTTTTATGATTTGTAGCTTCACTCCCTTTGGCGTGCGTGTCCAGCGCCGAAACCAGTGTTCTGCACTGTTTGACTTCGCCTGGACGCGCACACTAAAGCCAGTCTCCCGGTTGACATTCCCCATCTGCGATCGCAACCAGCACGGGCTGTTTGATTGCGCGTAGATGGGGGTGTCATACCCCTATTCACCGGGCATCCGACTTCCGAGCTCCTTACCATTTCCACTATGTTGTGTCTGATTGTGGTGGAGCTCGGATGTCATTTGTCCGGGGTTTAGTTGTCTTAGCTTCATTTCTTCTCTTCCCCGAAATTTCTTGGCCGAAATTTGAGGAACAGAACAACACTTTATTATTTTATTATTATTTTTTTTATTTTTATTTTATTATTTAGCCGACACGGAGTGGGATCTCCCTCTCCCTCATCATACCATCCGTCTTGTTGATTGTATATAAATTCATATTTGATATGTTTATCTGATTTTTCTTGGTATTTTGATAATATTTTTTGAGTTGAGTTTTGCTTAATATTTTGTTATATATGATTTTTTTTGATATTTTGATATCTTCGATTTTATTTGATTTGATTTTTGATATTTCGATATTTTTTTTTTTTGATTTTGATTTTGTCGATCTATGGGTTGTATTTGAACCCCGGTTTGATTAATACCTCATTTTTCTTTTTTTTTTCTATCGTTCTTCTTTTTGAATTTATTTTATTCTGCCTGCATACCTTTGAGTGTGTTGGTAGTCTTGGATTTTTTTACTTTTATTTTTTTTCTTGGTCTTCGTATCGTTTCAAATTTCAACGAGCCCCTCCAAATTAGGTTCTCATTGAAAAGCGCCAGTTTGGGGGGTATCTCGTCCAATCCGTGGTTAAACAATCGTGGGAGTACGGGCCCAACAAACTACTACAAGGTATCCATTCCTTCCCCTTTTTATTATTATCTTATTTGTATGTTCCTTTTGCCACTTTGCCTCCTTACTTGGGTGTGTTGGTAGCTTCATTATCTACGTTATTTTATTAACATTTTCTTTATTTTTCTTTATTGTGTTATGAATCCGAATTGATGTTCATCGCGATCTGATTCATACGTTGAATTGTTGTTGTAATTGAATCTTAACGAGCCCCTCCAAAATAGGTTCTCATCGAAAAGCGCCACTTTCGAGGGTATTGTACAGGATCAGCATCACAAATTTAAACCTAAAATAAAACAAACTTTATATAGTTGTTAATTTTATATTATAAATACTTATCTCTTATCCTATTGGAATTCCTTAGTTTATTGCTGCTTATCTTTGTGGTAGCCCTATAATATAAAATTAATTAATTATATAATTTAAATATTTATGTAAACAATTGTTACCTTGACATTGAAATCTTCTTATTATGTATATTTAGTATTTACTAATTTGGCATTTTTATTATTCTTTAATTATTAAGATCATTTTCCAATTTATAATTATATAGTTAATATTAGTTTCTAATTGAATTGTTTTCTCTATAAACATAGTGTTACAGTGACACCTGGATTAGAATAGAATAACTTAATTTCATTAATTGTTCAATTGCATTTGTGATTTATACTCAACATTTAGGCGTCATTTATATACTAACATATTTGCTCGATGCGCATTTAGGATTATTCTAGAAACAAATATTTTGGTATATAAAGGCGCGCGTTGACGTGGAATGCTGAGTTTTATTTTAAAAAATGATACCTTCACTCAAATAGAAAGATTATTAAAGTGATTATTAAAGCGATTATTAAAGTGATAATTAAAAAGTGTGTTATAATTATAATAATTAATTGTGAATTTTGTGTTGTATAATAAATTGTGTTGTGTAAATAAATTGTGTGAGTTCAAATTTGAAGCAGTTGTATTTATTCACAATCCAGTGATTCGAACCTTAAGTGACAAGGCAAAATCGTAACAATTGGTGACAGCGGTGGGATTGTGAATAATAAAGAAAATGATACTCTACGAATTAAAGCTTGCGCAATTAAAGGAGCAGCTGAAACAGCGAGGTTTGGCCAGTGAAAGCACAAAAGCTAGTTTGGTGGAGCGACTACGTGAGGCCATGGAGAAGGACGGTTTAAATCCAGACGTATATGATTTCGAGGAGGAAAAAACGGATGAGACCGGGGTGGACAAGAAAGAAGGCGACGTACAAATGGTGGTCGGAACAACACAAAACCCATCCGGAAGTTTTGATTTATCGCAGTTGATGGCTGCTATGAATATGATGGGACAACAGCTGACGCAACAAGGGGCGGACATTAAACATCAAATGAAACAGCAGATGGAGCAACAAGGGGCGGACATTAAACATCAAATGAAACAGCAGAGGGAGCAACAAGGGGCGGACATTAAACATCAAATGAAACAACAGATGTTACAAGTGGAGCAACAAGGCGCAGACATTAAACAGAAGATGGTACAAATGGAACAACAAGGAGCGGACATTAAACAATCGAACGCGGACATTAAACACCAAATAGAAGATTGCCAAAATAAAATAGACGAGAGGTTTCTGGAGTTATCATCTACGCTACACGGTAAAGTGGAAAAACTGCAAACAGAAGTACACGCAGAAATTCAAAACGTTAAAGGGGAGTTTCAACGTCTCGAGAAAGAGCTCCAAGATGTCAAGGCGAATGGAACGACACAACAAGTGATCCAGACGGTTAATGCAGTTAAGATAAAACCACCAACATTTGATGGAACAACATCCTTCAGCATTTTTAAGTTCCAATTCGAAACGGCGATTAAGCAAAATCAGTGGACTGAAGAACAATGTGTTGCAGCGTTAATTGTGGCTCTTAAAGGCGAAGCGGCAGAAACACTACAAATCATTCCCGAGCAGGAAAGGAACGTTTACATGGGAATTATGAAGGCGTTAGATCGGAAATACGGAAGTGACCACAAACGAGAAATCTATCGCATGGAATTGAAGGGTCGATACCAAAGAGGAGGAGAATCGCTACAGGAATATTCATCGGCAATTGAGCGGCTCGCGCATTTAGCACATTCAAATATGTCGGCTGATTACATGGAGCGAATTAAAATAGATGCATTCATTGACGGTATTCGAGATCCCGAGACGCGCAGAGCGGTGATGTTGTCACCTAAGGCAACTTTCACGGAAACCATCGCTTGTGCGTTAACAAACGAAACTGCGCAAACCATCATCAAACCAGCAATGAAAATTCGCCGAGTAGAGATTGATTCCAGAATGGACACTGAGCGGGCTACGCCAAGGTTCAGATATGGAAGTAGCAGGATTAAATGCTGGGTATGTGATAGAATGGGTCACATCTCACGGGTCTGTTGGGAGATTAAGAAGGAACGTAAAATTCGTATGTGTAACCTTACCCCTTTTGTGTAACGGTTCGATGGATGACAATCCGAACACGTTTTAGCAGCACGTGGTGGTTACGTAGAAAAAAAAATGATTATCCAATACAGGTTCTGCAAGACGGTCTCTTAGCGCGGCTAACACTCAGGGTCGTTGCGTGGGTTTTCTGCAGGCTGTGAAGGATCTGGAATAACCGTCAATTTAGAATGGTAAAGGAAAGGGTCCAAATAATACAACACATTTACAAATCCAACATGGACGCTAGAATTCAGTTAAATTGCACTCTATTCCAAAATGATAAGGGATTAATTAATCATGTTAATTAGTTTATAGTAAGGAAAACAACGATATATATATATATATATATATATATATATATATATATATATATATATATATATATATATATATATATATATATATATATATATATATATATATACATATATATATACATATATATATTACCAAAAGAAATTGTAGCAAATAATAACCAAACATATATGTATAGCAGAAGAAATGAAAAATTTATTTTCCTTTTCTTATAAAAGATATCATTAAAATTTATTAATTAATTACTTATAAAAAAAAATAACCTCTACGTATTCCTTGGCATAACCAATAAAATACAAAAAAAATAATAATAATATTAAAGAAAATTTATATAGACGCAAAAATTTTTTTATCCGTTATATTTAGTTTAATTGTATTTTTTTTTTATATATATATTTAGGACATATGAATATAATTACGGAATGCAAAAAAAAACTTACCAATAGTAACCAATGTCCTGAGAAAGCGCTTTCAGCAAGTTATTGATATACCTGTGAATAAGATTTAATGAATTATGTTTTCCTAAAACCCGAATGATACGCGATTCGTACATTGATTACACAACGTTTTGAATTAAACTAAATACGTATTATAATATATAGATAATCATAAATTAACCAATAATACTTTAACAAAATTTACCATATTAAATTTAAGAGAAATAAAGAAAACAACAAAAATGTATCAAATTACTAAAATAACAATCTTAATAATAAAAGACATGCAAAGAAAAAAAATAACTGCAAACCACCAAAACTTTACTTTACTTGTTACCGTATAATATAAACTCCGTAACAACGAAACATAAAGTTTTGTTTTAGTGATCCAAAAATGAACTTAAATTTATCGAACTAAAGTATATAATTATTTATTTATTTATTTGATCCGAATTCGAATAGTTTCACTGTCCACTACACTAGGAATGATCCAAAATCTCGCGCACGTTTTGCCTTGAATAACTGGTATGCACAATCCACAATATAACGGTTGCAAAAAAAAAAACCAAAAATCCTGTAAGGCCAACCAAATCGCGGTTTTTCGCTTCTCATGCGCTGCAATTTTACGGAGTTAGATTTCTAAGCGAAGTAGATAAGTAAAACACGAAAGACAAAGATAATCAGTTTTCAAGCAAGACAATTAGGTAGGGGGTATGTTGTTATATGTATGAATTAATCACTAAATATATATTAGAAACACTAGTATTAATATTGTTAACGTACCTCATACAAAATGGAGAATCTACGGCTTGTACAACAACCACACTGTTGTTTCTTTCGACCCCAAGGGTAGAACATACGCCAACTTTTAGTTGCGTATTCTATTAATTAATTAAACCGCACAATCACAGTACTTTAATTTTTTTTTTCTTAAAAGGTACAGTTCACTTTTTATTAAGGCTCACTATTCTTGATATTTTAAAATGATATTTTCGAGTGAAACTTTTTAAAACGAATGAATCGCTATTCCCAATTTGCTTAACTTTTCGATTCATATTTGATGGTATTAGACATCGTGAGAATATAGATTTCATACAATTACATAAGGAAGAACACAAAATTGCATACTATTACATGTATCCAGGATCGGTTGTACGATTTACCATTAAGACAGTAAAACAAAATATTTGAATCATCCCTGGTCTCGTCTCGGATAAGATTTACATAACAAAATAGAATCATTATTGAGAGTACATAGCTATAAACTGTAAATATCATAATAACTAGGTAATTAGAGAATTGTAAACTACAGCCACAAAACAAACGCCGATAATTGCATAAGTACACTGAATTCACAAAGTACTTGAATCACTATAACATTGTTTCTCTCTCAGTTTTGTGTTAGGAATCATCATTTGTCATGTCATACACGAGACATACAAATTAACAAAAAAAAAAAACTTTCGTGTAGCGATATGAGTCGTCATATCGTTACAGTCGTGGGGCAGTCCCACACCTTGAGATGAGTCTCATAAGCCGGGCAATTAATTTATTATCATGATTTCAGGTCAGGACGAAGTTTTTTTATGTCTTAATATCCTTCATGTGATAAGTGCCTAATAATTTACCATGCAGATCTTCAACTTCGACAGCAACTGTACCAACAAATTTCTTTACTCTACCAATTATGAATTTAGGAGCAAGTTTTCCTGCGAAGTATTTTGTCGCATCGCTTTGCACGAAATTGCGTACATAAATAATTTGACCAATCTGAAAATCGCGAATTCTTGAACGCAAATTATAACGTCTCTCGTTATTTTGATGTACTTGTTGCATGTGATTCAAAACTTTCTCTTGAGCTAAAGACAACCGATCAGCCTGTTGAATAACGATCTAGCAGTCTTCTAAACATTTTAAATCTCGCAACAGTTGATATTCTGATGTATGCACAGAATTACGAATAGCAGCAGCAATCTCATGAATATGGGTATCCCAACTTCGATGGCTATCTGAAATATAAGCACGAATTGCTGATAATAGTGTACGGTTAACTCTTTCGCTAGCATTACTCTGTGGGGAGTACTTGGGAGTTCTAATATGTTTTACATTAAAACGTTGAAGAAGATTCTTAAAGGTTTTGGATAAAAATTGAGGTCCGTTATCGGTTAAAATTGATTCAGGTATCCCGAATACGTGAAATACGTTATTCTCAAGTGCTGGACACAACAGGGTGGCATTCGCACTACGCACGGGAAATAAAAGAACAAAACGAGAATAAGAATCAAGCACAATAAATAAATATATATTTCCGAGTTTAGTTCTGGGATATGGTCCTAAAAAATCTACGTATAAATGTTGCCATGGCCGATACGTTACAATTTGATTACCCATATTAGGTTGTAAAATTTGATTAGGCGCTTTACATGTCTTACAAATTTCACATTTTGAAATGTAATCTTTAATAGTGAGTAACATTTTGGGCCAATAAAAATATCTTTTTAATTTCTATAATGTTTTCTCGATTCCTAGGTGCGCGGAAGTCGGAGGATTGTGAGCTTGATGAATTAGCTCGAGCACTAATGGAGATGGGACATATAGTTTCCACTTGGGTAAATCACTAATTGGGCTATTAATTCCGAATTGATCAGTAAAATAAATTTTATTGTTCATAACACGGAGATTACTGTTAACATTAGTTTTCGATTTTAGTGTAGTGATTAGTTCTACATCGGCGGGATGAAGAAAGTGAGGTGAATTTTGATCAATTGGAAAATTGTCATCATTTAAATTATATTGAATCGATTCAACGTGGATTTCAAATGCTCGGGATAACGTATCCGGAACGATATTTTGAGATCCCTTTATGTGTTGGATGTCAAAACTAAATGGCTGTAATTTTAAACTCCATCGAGCTAGTCTGCCTTGAAGATCTTTAAGAGACATCAACCATTGTGAAGAGGCGTGATCTGTTATGATTGTAAAGGTATAACCATCAATATAACAGCGAAACTTACGAACACTTTGTACCGCAGCAAAACATTCCAATTCCGTAACGGAATAATTTTTTTGTGCATCATTTAATTTCTGCGAGAAAAAAGCAATGGGCTTTTGAGCTCCATGCTGATCGATTTGAAACAAAACTAATCCGATTCCACTGGAACACGCGTCGCACTGGATATAGAAACGTTCGTCAAAATTCGGGTGTGATAGTACCGGAGCTGTAGATAAGGCTTCTTTAAGATTTTCAAATGCTTTTTGCGTATCTTCAGACCACTTCCACTTCTGTGTCTTTTTCAATAAATTGGTTAGCGGAGCAGAAATAATAGAGAATTTTTTAATAAACCGCCGGTACCAGCCGCACATTCCGATGAATCGTCGGATTTGCTTTCGAGTACGCGGTATAGGAAATTCAAGGATTGCTCTAGCTCTCTCAGGATCGGTTTTAAGACATCCGTCTCCAACTAGGTATCCTAAATACTTAATTTGTTTGAGTAAGAAGTTACTCTTCTCGACATTGATAGTCAAGTTGGCAGTAGTTAACAGAACAGCAACTTGTTCCAGCAGGTCATAATGTTCATCCAATGTTGCTGAAGTAATTAACAAATCATCTAAATATGTGAAAACACGGTCGTGTAAGTTATGTGGGATGACTTTATCCATTAGGCAACAAAGAGTTTGGGGTGCGTTGCACAGGCCGAATGGCATCACTTTAAATTGAAAGAGAGGTTGACCTGGCACAGAAAATGCGGTTTTGTCTCGTGAATCGGGGTGCAAGGGTACTTGCCAAAAGGCATCCTTAAGATCGAGGCTTGATATAAACCGAGTATGATCAAGTCGACTGAGTAGACTTTCTATTAAGGGTAAAGGATAAGCTTCCTTTTGTGTTACTTCGTTTAGACGTCGAGCGTCAAGACAAAGACGAATTTGACCATTTTTCTTTGGCACGGGGGCAATAGGAGAGCTCCACGCACTGGTCGATTCCTCTATGACATCAAGAGATAACATTCGCTTGATTTCTGCATTAATTTGCAATTGTCGAATTGGAGAAACGGGATAAAAGCGTTGCTTTATTGGTTTATTATCAATAAGTTTGATCTCATGTTGTACAAGGTGCGTTCGACCAAGACCTAATTTCGAACTAGATGGAAATTTCCCAATAATTTGGGATAACCGTTCTTGATCTGCAGAAGACAATACATGATGATCCGGCGCAGACTCGTAAGAAAAAGTTGTAGGATTTAGTTCATTTAAAGTTGTTGAATCGTTCGGCAACAAAAATATCGAAGAACTCGAAATGGTGTGTGGTACAATAGATAATCCGAATGAATTCCAGAAATATATGCCCAAATATAAGGGTTGTTGTAAGTTTGGAACAATTAATAATTTAATGAGTTTAGTTTCACCATTAAATGTAATTTTAGCATTTATATATCCAAAAACTCGCTGACACTCACCACTTGCAGTAGATATAGAAGTAGTTAGATAATGCAGTGTAATATCTGGATTATTTAAGAGTTTTTCCGATCCCGCGCCTAATACGCTAACGCTAGCTCCACTATCAAGTAAACCATGATAATGACAACCATCAATTAGAACATCTGCGTAGGGTCGTTTATCTTTGGAATCATTTGAAATCATTGAATTTAGAATATTTAAACGGAACTGTCGAATTTTATCCCAATAAAGACGTGTACGTATCTTTTGCTTGACAGAAGGTTGAACTTTGTATAATTTCGATGTATTACTGAGATTAATATGAATATCATCGGCCAACACAGTATCACAATCATGTGTAGAACGAATATCTTCAGTTTGAATGCCAACCTATTTAGTACCGACTGAACATTGATTGACTAATGGTGGATAAGAATAAGATAAAGATTTATTAGGATCAAAAGAAGAACTATTATTAATTAAGGTTTCATTAAAGTTACGATTATTATCTAAGAATGTAGCGGAATGGAAAGAATCGTCAGAATCTACCGATTCACATTCCCAATGTTCTGTCCGCGTTGGTTTCCGCTCTGGTCGGTATTGCACGTATTGTCGGTTTTCTGGGACATCAATATTTGCTTTAGGGTACCCAAGATCCCGGACTGCATCGGAACCCGCAAAGCGTTTCCCGAACATTTCGGACAATGCTATAAAATCCTTATACCCACATTTAAAACAAAATCGTTTTAATGGTAAAGGACAATCTTGAAATGTGTGACCTATGTCGTCACAATTAAAACAAATGAACATATTATTATGATTTATATTGTCGAATGTCACGGACTTTCGATGTGCTTTAGAAGTATTTAGTTGAGCAACCTCGGTAAAACCATCCTCCCCTGGTGGTTCCATTTCTGAAGCATTAAATTGACCTTCATGTAGATGAAGTTCATGAAGAGATTTTTTCCCGGACACAATCGTGTCGATGTTGATACCCAAGCGCGACCATGTCGTTTCCCACGCAGTTGCGCTCTTTATGAGGGTCTGAACACTATCAAATAGTTTGTCCGTCAAATTTAACTGCAGTGCAGGATGCATATTCAATCTTAACAAATCTATTAGTTCCTCCTCAGAATAAGTCCTCTTACATTGTAAGGTCAGGCTCCAAACTTCATTATAAAAGTTCAAAAATGATTCTTTAGGAAGTTGTTTTCTGGATTCCACTAAGCGACGAAGCTCAAATTCCGTTCTCCGATCTTTGAATCTCTCTATCAAATCATTTCTAAAAAGTGACCATGTAGCATTTGGATTCGAGCGTCGATATGTCCAATAATATCGTAACGCATTTCCTTTGAGTACAAAACATATTTCGGTAAGTAATAATTCATCCACTAAATTTAATGATTTTGCTAACGTTTCAACTTGAAATAAAAATAAATCAACGGGAACTGCATTAGAAAGGCCATCATACGAAATACCAGATCTAGCTAATGTACGTGTGTCAGTCATATATCTTCGAGATGTAGAAGAATTTAAATTTGTTAGAGGAGTACTATTTTTGTCCTCATAATTATGTTTAGCTCCTTTAGAATAATCAAATACAGGGATTTCATTGTCATCATCTGACTCTGAAATTTCGCCCGGCTCATTCAATTGCATTTCTTTAATTTCATTTAAAGTAGTTTCGAAGTCGGTGTTATCTTGTAGAACGGATTGGATTTTTAAAAGCAACGTTTGAGTAGTTTCTAAAAGTTCTGTTGCTTGTTTACCATAAGTGGGTGATCGTTGTGCTCTTGTTAATCGACCGTTTAAATGAATAAGTCGGGTCTCTAAACCACGTATAACATTAATTCCAAGCTCTTTAGATACGTCTAATTTCTCCATTTGGGATTTCAATTCCGATAATTTCTTTGAGCATTTTGAAATTTCGTGTTGTGGTTTTTTCCTAGCAGCAGAGTGCATCTTGTAAGGTCGTAATGCCGGTGTATCCGACTCTAGTTCGAAAGCCTTTTCGAGTTGGGACAATACATCCGTTGGGTAACCTCTGATATTACGAAGCCTACATTCCACACTTAGTTCGTCTAAATCAAGTAGTCGAGGATCCATTATAGATAAATTATTATGTTAAAGTTGTAAATAAAACAGAATTACGTAAATTGATAGCGAAAATCAAAGTTACGAATATAAACTAAATTAATAATAATAATAATAAGTATTAAGAAAATTTGAAATAATATATATTATATAGAAATGTCAATAATATAGTATTTTGGAATAGAGGCAATTTAACCATCAAAACAATAACAAGTCACAAAAAGGTGTTTGATTATTTGGAACACATAAAAAAAAAGAAGTGGAATGATTGCAAAATTCACCATTCAATCCATCAAACTTCTAAGATTTACAATCTGGATTGATTAATTGAATAGTGAAGTTCGTAATGAGAAGAAATCTTTACAATGAGTGAAATTCCTAATATCAATTAACGAATAAGAATAGAGAACTCAAATCACTGTAAGGTTAATTTTTGTTGAGGGATATAAGTAAACCTAATCAATACCCGGAGGTAGTAGTGTAACGTTATTTCCGATCAACTAAAGATCCTAATTAATGTAGATAAACATTACAATTGCAACTTATGGAGATTTTAACTGAAACAAAAACAAAAATTTGAAGAATACCCACTATCATATCAATACCTAACGTAGAAGTATAGCTTGTATTGCAACAAAAAAAAATATAATACATAATAGAGGAAGGGAAAAAAAATAAAGTAACAAAAAAAACGCTTTATGAAACATAACGATTTGACCTTTGATTTGGCGCCACTATGTAACCTTACCCCTTTTGTGTAACGGTTCGATGGATGACAATCCGAACACGTTTTAGCAGCACGTGGTGGTTACGTAGAAAAAAAAATGATTATCCAATACAGGTTCTGCAAGACGGTCTCTTAGCGCGGCTAATACTCAGGCTCGTTGCGTGGGTTTTCTGCAGGCTGTGAAGGCTCTGGAATAACCGTCAATTTAGAATGGTAAAGGAAAGGGTCCAAATAATACAACACATTTACAAATCCAACATGGACGCTAGAATCCAGTTAAATTGCACTCTATTCCAAAATGATAAGGGATTAATTAATCATGTTAATTAATTTATAGTAAGGAAAACAACGATATATATATATATATATATATATATATATATATATATATATATATATATATATATATATATATATACATATATATATACATATATATATACATATATATATTACCAAAAGAAATTGTAGCAAATAATAACCAAAAATATATGTATAGCAGAAAAAATGAAAAATTTATTTTCCTTTTCTTATAAAAGATATCATTAAAATTTATTAATTAATTACTTATAAAAAAAAATAACCTCTACGTATTCCTTGGCATAACCAATAAAATACAAAAAAAATAATAATAATATTAAAGAAAATTTATATAGACGCAAAAATTTTTTTATCCGTTATATTTAGTTTAATTGTAATTTTTTTTATATATATATTTAGGACATATGAATATAATTACGGAATGCAAAAAAAAACTTACCAATAGTAACCAATGTCCTGAGAAAGCGCTTTCAGCAAGTTATTGATATACCTGTGAATAAGATTTAATGAATTATGTTTTCCTAAAACCCGAATGATACGCGATTGGTACATTGATACCACAACGTTTTGAATTAAACTAAATACGTATTATAATATATAGATAATCATAAATTAACCAATAATACTTTAACAAAATTTACCATATTAAATTTAAGAGAAATAAAGAAAACAACAAAAATGTATCAAATTACTAAAATAACAATCTTAATAATATGTAGCGGCTAGTTTCTTCAACCATAAGAAACTCCGCACAATTAATTCTCAACGGACAATCCTCCGTTCACCTAATTCTTTATAAATCGACAATTATCCATCTAAAGAATTATTCTAAATTATATACAACAATCTTGTATATATAAATAATGTACATAACAACTTGTACATAGTAATCGTACAACAACACTTGTACATACGAATTTGTGTAAGCAAAATAGAATTGAAAAATTATATTTTGGTTACACAAAAATTTCGCATTACAATAACCTCTACAATCAAATCATTGAGAGATACATAAAATCGCATGGATTTTGCATAACCAAAATCACGTAAAACGCACATACACACTACCATGCCATTGCACAATAGATGGCATGGCAATCATCTATGTTTACTAAACATATTTGTAAACGGGTGCACCAAAATACTTGGTGCAACTAAAAAATGCAACGAACTGAAAAACCAGAAAATCCGGTTTTGGATTTCTGAGTTTTTGTTGGATGAAAGAAAATAAAAATTATTAAGTCTTTCTATTCAATTTGGATTTTTGCTGGAGCAACAGCGGAGCTCATCACTCACCAGCAACAATATAAAAATTATTTTTATAAAATAAAAATTCAATTAAGATTAAATTTTAAGTTTTTTTATTTATTAATATTTTATTATTAAATTATCAAAGTGCTCCGCTTCTCACTTTCCGCCGCATCATACTCAATAAATAAAAGACATGCAAAGAAAAAAAATAACTGCAAACCACCAAAACTTTACTTTACTTGTTACCGTATAATATAAACTCCGTAACAACGAAACATAAAGTTTTGTTTTAGTGATCCAAAAATGAACTTAAATTTATCGAACTAAAGTATATAATTATTTATTTATTTATTTGATCCGAATTCGAATAGTTTCACTGTCCACTACACTAGGAATGATCCAAAATCTCGCGCACGTTTTGCCTTGAATAACTGGTATGCACAATCCACAATATAACGGTTGCAAAAAAAAACCCAAAAATCCTGTAAGGCCAACCAAATCGCGGTTTTCCGCTTCTCATGCGCTGCAATTTTGCGGAGTTAGATTTCTAAGCGAAGTAGATAAGTAAAACACGAAAGACAAAGATAATCAGTTTTCAAGCAAGACAATTAGGTAGGGGGTATGTTGTTATATGTATGAATTAATCACTAAATATATATTAGAAACACTAGTATTAATATTGTTAACGTACCTCATACAAAATGGAGAATCTACGGCTTGTACAACAACCACACTGTTGTATCTTTCGACCCCAAGGGTAGAACATACGCCAACTTTTAGTTGCGTATTCTATTAATTAATTAAACCGCACAATCACAGTACTTTAATTTTTTTTTTTCTTAAAAGGTACAGTTCACTTTTTATTAAGGCTCACTATTCTTGATATTTTAAAATGATATTTTCGAGTGAAACTTTTTAAAACGAATGAATCGCTATTCCCAATTTGCTTAACTTTTCGATTCATATTTGATGGTATTAGACATCGTGAGAATATAGATTTCATACAATTACATTAGGAAGAACACAAAATTGCATACTATTACATGTATCCAGGATCGGTTGTACGATTTACCATTAAGACAGTAAAACAAAATATTTGAATCATCCCTGGTCTCGTCTCGGATAAGATTTACATAACAAAATAGAATCATTATTGAGAGTACATAGCTATAAATTGAAAATATCATAATAATTAGGTAATTAGAGAATTGTAAACTACAGCCACAAAACAAACGCCGATAATTGCATAAGTACACTGAATTCACAAAGTACTTGAATCACTATAACATTGTTTCTCGCTCAGTTTTGTGTTAGGAATCATCATTTGTCATGTCATACACGAGACATACAAATTAACAAAAAAAAAAACAACTTTCGTGTAGCGATATGAGTCGTCATATCGTTACATATGGCACAACGTATAGTTCAAAGAGTCGAGGAGCGCCGTCACAAATGGTTGAAGGAAAAAGAAGAAGAGAAGCGCAGACAAGAAGAAAGAGTTGAGCGTGAACGAAAAGCAAAGATAAAGGAAGCTGAACTTGAGAAACTTAAGATACAAGCCGAAAAACAACGAGCTAAAGAAGAAGAAGTTGAAAGACAAATACAGGAACAAAGGAAAAAGTTACAATTATCAAAACGCACTGAGCAAGATGTTTCGCGTAAAGGGGCGGAACGTGATGCAGGAGGTCCTGATTGGCGTCGTGGTCAAACTTTAGAAAATGAACCCAAAACAGATGCATGGCGAACCACCGGCGGTAACAGTGGTGGAGGATTAAGTCGTGACGATGAAGGAGGAGACCGATGAGGAGACCGATGGAGATCTGATGATAGGAAAGATGACGTACGAAATCCACGCCGCGACGATCGAGACGATCGCGACATTCGTCGAGGTCCTGAAGATCGTGATGGCCGACGAGGAGGTGATGATCGTGATATGAGACGTCCTACAGATGATCGTGAAATGAGACGTGGAGGTGATGATCGTGATATTCTTAGAGGTGGTGCATTTAGAGCGTTTGGCGCTATACAGAGGAGGTGATCTGGATCCTGTTCGGGACGAACAGGCTTAGGTGGGGGGTAGTGTTACGGTGACACCTGGATTAGAATAGAATAACTTAATTTCATTAATTGTTCAATGCATTTGTGATTTATACTCAACATTTAGGCGTCATTTCTATACTAACATATTTGCTCGATGCGCATTTAGGATTATTCTGGAAACAAATATTTTGGTATATAAAGGCGCGCGTTGACGTGGAATGCTGAGTTTTATTTTAAACGTGATACAGTGAAGGTTAAATAGAAAGATTATTAAAGTGATTATTAAAGCGATTATTAAAGTGATAATTAAAAAGTGTGTTATAATTATAGTAATTAATTGTGAATTTTGTGTTGTATAATAAATTGTGTTGTGTAAATAAATTGTGTGAGTTCAAATTTGAAGCAGTTGTATTTATTCACAATCCAGTGATTCGAACCTTAAGTGACAAGGCAAAATCGTAACAATAGTGTTACGGTGACACCTAGATTAGAGTAGAATAAGTTAATTTCATTAATAGTTCAATTGCATTTATGATTTATACTCAACATTTAGGCGTCATTTCTATACTAACATATTTGCTCGATGCGCATTTAGGATTATTCTGGAAACAAATATTTTGGTATATAAAGGCGCGCGTTGACGTGGAATGCTGAGTTTTATTTTAAACGTGATACAGTGAAGGTTAAATAGAAAGATTATTAAAGTGATTATTAAAGCGATTATTAAAGTGATAATTAAAAAGTGTGTTATAATTATAGTAATTAATTGTGAATTTTGTGTTGTATAATAAATTGTGTTGTGTAAATAAATTGTGTGAGTTCAAATTTGAAGCAGTTGTATTTATTCACAATCCAGTGATTCGAACCTTAAGTGACAAGGCAAAATCGTAACAATAGTGTTACGGTGACACCTAGATTAGAGTAGAATAAGTTAATTTCATTAATAGTTCAATTGCATTTATGATTTATACTCAACATTTAGGCGTCATTTCTATACTAACATATTTGCTCGATGCGCATTTAGGATTATTCTGGAAACAAATATTTTGGTATATAAAGGCGCGCGTTGACGTGGAATGCTGAGTTTTATTTTAAACGTGATACAGTGAAGGTTAAATAGAAAGATTATTAAAGTGATTATTAAAGCGATTATTAAAGTGATAATTAAAAAGTGTGTTATAATTATAGTAATTAATTGTGAATTTTGTGTTGTATAATAAATTGTGTTGTGTAAATAAATTGTGTGAGTTCAAATTTGAAGCAGTTGTATTTATTCACAATCCAGTGATTCGAACCTTGAGTGACAAGGCAAAATCGTAACAATTGGTGACAGCGGTGGGATTGTGAATAATAAAGAAAATGATACTCTACGAATTAAAGCTTGCGCAATTAAAGGAGCAGCTGAAACAGCGAGGTTTGGCCAGTGAAGGCACAAAAGCTAGTTTGGTGGAGCGACTACGTGAGGCCATGGAGAAGGACGGTTTAAATCCAGACGTATATGATTTCGAGGAGGAAAAAACGGATGAGACCGGTGGGGATAAGAAAGAAAAGGACGTACAAACGGTGGTCGAAACAACACAAAACCCATCTGGAAGTTTCGATTTAGCGCAGTTAATGGCTGCTATGAATCAAATGATGGGACAACAGTTGGAGCTACAAGGGGCGGACATTAAACATTAAATGAGACAGCAGATGTTACAAATGGAACAACAAGGAGCGGACATTAAACAATCGAACGCGGACATTAAACAATCGAACGCGGACATTAAACACCAAATAGAAGATTGCCAAAATAAAATAGACGAGAGGTTTCTGGAGTTATCATCTACGCTACACGGTAAAGTGGAAAAACTGCAAACAGAAGTACACGCAGAAATTCAAAATGTTAAAGGGACGGTTCAACAAAAATTTGAATCGGTTAAACAAGATTTTCAACGTCTCGAGAAGGAGCTCCAAGATGTCAAGGCGAATGGAACGACACAACAAGTGATCCAGACGGTTAATGCAGTTAAGATAAAACCACCAACATTTGATGGAACAACATCCTTCAGTATTTTTAAGTTCCAATTCGAAACGGCGATTAAGCAAAATCAGTGGACTGAAGAACAATGTGTTGCAGCGTTAATTGTGGCTCTTAAAGGCGAAGCGGCAGAAACACTACAAATCATTCCCGAGCAGGAATGGAACATTTATACGGGAATCATGAAGGCATTAGATCGGAAATACGGAAGTGACCACAAACGAGAAATCTATCGCATGGAATTGAAGGGTCGATACCAAAGAGGAGGAGAATCGCTACAGGAATTTTCATCGGCAATTGAGCGGCTCGCGCATTTAGCACATTCAAATATGTCGGCCGATTACATGGAGCGAATTAAAATAGATGCATTCATTGACGGTATTCGAGATCCTGAGACGCGCAGAGCGGTGATGTTGTCACCTAAGGCAACTTTCACGGAAACCATCGCTTGTGCGCTAACAAACGAAACTGCGCAAACCATCATCAAACCAGCAATGAAAATTCGTCGAGTGGAGATTGATTCCAGAATAGACACCGCGCGGGCTACGCCAAGGCTCAGAGATGGAAGTGGCAGGATTAAATGCTGGGTATGTGATAGAATTGGTCACATTTCACGGGACTGTTGGGAGATTAAGAAGAAACGAGCACGGTCGCCATCTCCTATGAAGCGTAGATCAAACGAGGAGCAGATAGAATCCAGAAAGGAGAGTCAGACGACAGCGGAGTCGTTAAACTAAAAAGAGTCAGTTTGCAGGGGCAGAAGCTGACTCCCACAACCGATTGCCCCATAACCTCCATCCATGTTTCGAGAATAGCAAGGAGCGGTAATAGCTTAACAATTGAAGCCGATATTGATGGGAAGAAATGCATGATCACGCTGGATACGGGAGCAACTCATACGATTGTTCGTGAGGATATTATCGATGGAATTATGGAACCAGCTAATGGAATGAAGTTACGAACGGCGACTGGAGAAAATTCAGCAATAAAAGGGAAAAAGGTCGTAAAAATAAGAATTGGGCGAAATCACTTTCAACACGAGGTGCTGGTTGCAGATATTGTAGACGAAGTCATCTTGGGGATGGACTTTATGAGAACGAATGGCTTCGTGGTGGATGTTGGACGGGGTGTATTAACCTACGATAATATCGAGTTGTCACTTCACGTTAGCGCCGCTATAGGAGAAATGAGCAGGCAAATTATAATGGATCATCGGGAGAAGCTGCCACCGAACTCGGAAACAATAGTATGGGCAAGATTGGAAGGAGATTCTGGGTCACCCAGGTTGTGGGTTGTGGAAGCCAATGAAGCGGAGAGCGGAGCCAGAGAAATTATGATCGGGAAAGTCCTGGTGAAACCAGACAGCCACAATAGAGTACCAATTAGGACTCTAAATCTCTCGAATAATACGAAAACCATCAAGAAAGGGACAATAATCGGAAAATGCGAAGAAATATCTGCGATTGTGAAGTGCGAGCAGAAAAATCCGATTAATACGACTAACTTGCAAGGGCAGAAAGAGGTTGTAGAACAACTCATGGAGAAATGGACCGAAGATCTTACCATGGAACAGAAAAATTTGGCAAAACAATTGCTCGAGCGGTACATGCCAATATTCTGCAGTACATCGGACAATAATGGGAGAACCACAATGGTAAAACATCGAATAGATACAGGAGCAGAAACGCCGATTCGCCAACCACCCAGGAGATTACCATTGGCAAAGCAAGGAGAAGTGGATCGAATGGTAAAAGATATGCAAGCAGCAGGGGTAATCGAAACATCAAGCAGTCCATGGAGTTCACCAGTGGTTTTAGTCGAGAAAAAGGATGGTAGCATGAGATTCTGCGTGGATTACCGAAAATTAAATGCTGTGACGAAAAAGGATAGTTACCCCTTGCCAAGGATCGATGACACGTTAGACACATTATCGGGTGCTCGAATATTTTCGACGTTAGATCTGCAAAGCGGCTATTGGCAAGTGGAAGTCCAGGAGGAAGATCGCGAGAAAACGGCATTCAGTGTGGGTAACGGATTATGGCAATTTAATGTTATGCCATTCGGATTATGTAACGCCCCTGCGACTTTTGAACGGCTAATGGAGCGCGTATTAAAGGGATTACATTGGAAGACGTGCCTCGTATATTTAGATGACATCATCGTTATGGGCAAGGATTTCGACGAGCATTTAAGGAATTTGGCAGAGGTTTTGGATCGGATACAGGCCGCCGGATTGAAGCTAAGCCCGAAGAAATGCAAACTATTTAGAACGGAAGTAAAATATTTGGGTCATAAAGTAACAACCAATGGAATCCATACCGATGAAGACAAGATCGCAGCAGTGAAGGAATGGCCACGACCTAAAAACTTACATGAATTACGGAGCTTCCTTGGATTGTGCACGTATTATAGACGATTCGTGCCAGGATTCGCCAGTATCGCCAAGAGTTTACACGAGTTAACCAGGAAGAACAAGGCATTCGAATGGAAGGATGATCAGGAAGAGTCATTTGTGGAACTAAGACGACGATTATGCGAAGCACCAATCCTCGCATACCCTATACCCAACGTTAAATTCATTTTGGACACAGATGCAAGTAATGATGGTATATTAGGAGTATTATCACAGGCAACAAATGGTGAGGAGCGAGTTATTGCATATTACTCCAAGATGTTATCAAAACCGGAACGGAATTATTGTGTAACACGGAAAGAGTTGTTGGCTATAGTCGAATGTGTTAAGCACTTCCATAAGTACCTCTATGGCCAAAAATTTCTTCTACGGACGGATCATGGAGCTTTGCGCTGGTTGTTACAATTCAAAAATCCAGAGGGACAAGTAGCACGTTGGATCGAACGTTTGCAAAGCTACGATTTCCAAATTGAACATCGGAAGGGAAGCGCACATGGAAATGCCGACGCATTATCAAGAAGGCCATGTCCCGTGGAATGCAAGCATTGTGGGCGTGTGGAGGGTAAGGAAAACATCATCGATATTCGGCTTATGCAAGTGCTACCTGATGAGGAATGGACTGATGAAATGATCAAGAAGGAGCAATTACGGGATGCTGACCTATCATTCATCATGGAACATAAGGAAAAGGAACACCGGCCCACATGGAGTGAGATAGCTGACAAAACTCCCATTGTAAAAGCATATTGGGCTCAATGGGATAGCCTCCACATAGAAAATGGATGTTTAAAACGAAAGTGGGAAAGTACGGATGGCAAAGTAAAACAATTGTTGGTAGTGGTGCCAAAAGATCGGATAGCAGAAGTCCTCAAGGAGTATCATGGAGGAGCAAGTGGAGGTCACCTAGGGATTAATAAAACATTAGCCAAAATTCGCCAACGTTTCTACTGGTCCGGATGTAGACAGTCAGTAGTAGAGTGGTGTCGAAGATGTGACTAATGTGCGGCAGTAAAGGGACCAGCACGAAAAAGCCGTGGAACCATGAAACAATATAATGTCGGGGCACCATTTGAGAGAATTGCAATGGATGTGGCGGGGCCATTTCCAACTACCGAGAGCGGAAATAAATATGTGCTAGTAATAATGGATTATTTCAGCAAATGGCCGGAAGTGTACCCGATACCTAATCAGGAGACAACAACAATAGCTGATGCCGTGGTCAACAACTGGATTAGCAGATTTGGTGTACCGATGGAAATTCACACGGATCAAGGAAGGAATTTCGAATCGGTGGTATTTCAGGAGATATGTCAGATGCTTGGAATCAATAAAACAAGAACAACGCCTTTACATCCACAGTCGGACGGTATGGTGGAAAGATTCAATGGCACATTGGAGGAATATGTAATGTACCAAATTTTGGGTAATCAATGTCTCTAAACCACGGATACGTATATTCAATATTACCCGTTGAGTAAACGAAAATAACCAAATAACAATCAAACAGATAACACAACAACAACAACAAAAATATAAAATAAAATTTGTGGAGTACATAGTGTGATTGTTATTGTTGTGCTTATACGGGTAACATCCGTAAAGCGTTTTTGTTTTGGACTTCTAGCTTGTATTTGTGATGAGTTCAATTTTTAATATGTTAGAACAAACGCAAGTTAGACTCTACCTGTTCATTTGAAGAACGGTATTAACCAAACCAACAACCAATGTTTTGGTATTCAGTTAAGTTGCTACCGATCATTCGATTTTTGTGCTTGGAGCCTCCATTATCATCATATCGAGTGCACAAGTCAAGAAGATAAGATAATTAAGTTTAAAATATAACTTAAAAATCGATTTTCACAAAGTGGAAAAAAAAACAAATAAATAAGTGTATTGGTCCCTATTAAATTATTGGTGACATTCTAGTAGTGAGTGCGTTGAAATAAAAAAAAAATTAATAACATTGATCCAGGTAGATGTAGAAATGATGTAGAATTTATACCAGTAAATCTCGGTAGATTTCTAAGGAGCCGCATTTGTTTGAATATTTTTTTTTAATAGAGTACAAACGAAATTTCGTGTTCTTCTGGTGAATTCAGCGGGCCAGTGATCACCGTCATCAGTCGCTGGAAATTTATTTAAACGTGGGTGTATAATCACGGCCCGCATTTTTAATCCCGTACCCAAAAAAAATATCAATACGGTACAATTCCGGTGGCATACATTCAGCTCAACATAGCGGCCACGCACCTGGCTGGAGTGAAATAAACGTTCGCTTATTCGTCCTTATTACTAACCAGTTCATTCAAATTTATTTGTTACATTAATTTTAAGTCATTCTTTAGTTAGTTAAGTAGTGTCTAGTGTTTTCTTATAATTAATCCACACTTTTTTTATAAAGTGTTTTTTTGAGGTTTTTTGAGTGATCTTTCGTTTGGTGGTGTGAATAAATATAATTAACGTGAATTAAAAACAAAGGTCTGTGCACCTGTATGTAAAGGTGTCCATTCTCTTGGACGGAACCTTGAGCGCTCGAGTTTCTACAGAAAGAGGGTAAGTTTTTTTTATCATTATAAATAAATTAAAAATTATATATATTTACGCCACTTTTTTCCAAGAAAATAATAAAAGAAAAAAAAAATCATAATAAATTTCGATTCAAATTAGATCCTCAAAATTTCATAGGATAGTATAGTATTAGTGGTACTGTGTAAGCATAATGTTAAAATTTAATTAAGAAATATAATGCTTATAAGACCGTTTGTCATGAAACATTAATTTTTTTTTTTTTTGGAGATGAGACCAATGAAGGTCATGGTAGTCACCGGTGCATGGATATCTGGTAAAGTCTGTTTTATTATTTAGTTTTCTATTGCTTAACCTTGCCCAAACCGATGTGCTGTTATCCAGGTCAAAATTTAAAGGTGTATCTTTTCCTTAACAACAAAGATAGCAGAAGTATTACAAATATCTAGCAAAGGTTGTGGAAAAGAACCAACGCAACTGGGATCGACATATACCGATGTTCCTGATGGCCTACCGATCAGCGGTACATGACACAACAGGAGTGACACCAGCTAAAACCATATTTGGGAACAATCTGCGATTACCAGGAGATTTAAAGTTTGGGGCTGTTCCATCAGCAGCTTTATGCGGACAGGATTACGTCGACCGGATGAAAGAGGAACTTAATGAAATACATCAATTTGTACGGGAGAAAATTCGAATATCAAGTGATCGAATGAAAGCTCGATATGACATACGAGCAAATAATCAAGGCTTCGAGGAAGGGCAATTGGTATGGCTTCACAACCCGCAACGGCAGAAAGGATTATCACCGAAGTTGCAACCCACATGGGAAGGACCTTACACTGTCATTAAAAAGTTGAACGACGTGGTTTATCGCATACAGAAAGGACGGAAAGGTAAACCAAAGGTGGTGCATTTAGAACGTTTGGCGCTCTACAGAGGAGGTGATCTGGATCCTGTTCGGGACGAACAGGCTTAGGTGGGGGGTAGTGTTACGGTGACACCTAGATTAGAGTAGAATAAGTTAATTTCATTAATAGTTCAATTGCATTTATGATTTATACTCAACATTTAGGCGTCATTTCTATACTAACATATTTGCTCGATGCGCATTTAGGATTATTCTGGAAACAAATATTTTGGTATATAAAGGCGCGCGTTGACGTGGAATGCTGAGTCTTATTTTAAACGTGATACAGTGAAGGTTAAATAGAAAGATTATTAAAGTGATTATTAAAGCGATTATTAAAGTGATAATTAAAAAGTGTGTTATAATTATAATAATAAATTGTGTTGTATAATAAATTGTGTTGTATAATAAATTGTGTTGTGTAAATAAATTGTGTGAGTTCAAATTTGAAGCAGTTGTATTTATTCACAATCCAGTGATTCGAACCTTGAGTGACAAGGCAAAATCGTAACAATAGAATAGATAATAGATTGCCATCTATATGTTAATAGTAAAAGTAATGACAGTTAAGTCCACAAATATGGTAATAATTTATATACGGTAACAATTGAAATGGTAATAATTGTAATGAAATTTATTATTTTTGAGAAGAAAATAAGTTAGAATAATTTGAGAAATAAAACGAGAAGCATAACCTTTGTTGAGATAAATTGTATTATATTGTAAATAAAATATTCGAAGTGTTGTGTAATTCAATCAATTGTATTTTATAAAATTTGGGATATATTAATAATTAGAAAAGAAATATATTCCCAAACAAACAAGTGTTTGAAAATTACCGCCATTAAAGAGTTTGGCGTCATCAAATATTTCAAGTGCTTGTTTACCGCACGTTCATTGGTCCTTCGAGCCGGATCCCAGGAAAAGGAATCCGGTACCTACACAACAATTCGGACTGCGTACAGCAAATTAGATTGCAAATTGCAGAGTTGGTATTTTCACGGAGCACGAGGTGTAAAATATTCGTCCAGCAACCACGCTACGCAGAAAGGCATAATATAAAAATCCAGCACAACGGTAAAGGCGAAAATTATCTCGATTGTAAGCAACGGGACATCTAATCCGAAAATAAATCAGCTAAGTATACCTTTTGTGTTTTAATAACGGTATAAATTAAACGAGTGTGTGAAACGAGTGTGTTATAAAATAAAACCAAAATGGATGCCCTTACTAGAAGAAGAGGAATAATTAAAGGCACCATTACTAAATTAGAAACGTATGTAAAGGCTGCAACTAGTGCTATTTCGTATGACGATTTGAAAGTTAGACTCGATAAAATACAAGAGGCAAAAAGGGATTTTACTGAAATCGAAAATCAAATGTTTAACTTAAAGCCAGATGAGCCAAGTGATGAAGATTTAGTGTCCGAGCAATATTATTATATAGTAGCAAGACTAAACGCGTTAATTAGAGCGAAATCTTCTGGTTCACCCACTAATCTTAATGATAGTTTCAATACCACGTTTTGCCAGCCTCCAATATCTGAGTTTAAGTTACAACCATGTACCATACCGTATTTTGATGGTAAATATGAAGAATGGCAATCATTCCATGATTTGTTTAAATCCACAATCCATGAAAAGCCTGGCCTTTCCCCATCACAAAAATTTCAATATTTGAAGGGACTATTGAAGGGAGAAGCTAGCGCACTAATTCGCCATTTTAGAGTGGATGATGCGAATTACATAGAAGCCTTTCAACGTTTATGTAAACGTTACGATAAGAAACGTTATATTATTAACACGTTTCTACAGTCTTATATCGACCAACCTTCCATCACTAAAGCCACCTCATCCAATATAGCTGCAATTCACGATAAATGTGATGAAGTAGTTCGTGGGCTCAAGGCAATTGGACCTGAGGCGGAGGAACGGGATCCCTGGTTAATATACTTAGCTCTCCAAAAACTAGATCCTGAAACGCAACAGATGTGGCGAGTCGAAACTGCAGAGAAAGATTTTCCCAAAATTCAAGAATTTTTCGACTTCCTAAGTATTCGTATGGACTCACTTCAAGGCGTCAAGCCAGAACCGAAATTAAGACCAAAGAGTAGCCCTAAAAATACAGTCAAGGTATTACATGGTGGTACAGCTATTCCATGTGTGGGATGTAAGATTACAACCGATCACAAATTGTACAGTTGCAAACAATTTCTAGATCTAAATATTACAGATCGCAGGTAGTTAGTTCAAACAAATAGGATTTGTTTTAACTGTCTCAGCGCTAAACACCAAGCATATCAATGCAGATCTAAGGCAAGATGTTCCAAATGTCATAAGCGACATAATACATTACTTCATGTTCATGATGTCCAGGATACTAATGACATATCAAAGAGTAAAGAAGGTAGAGGTACTACTCAAAATAGTTCTGAAACAGGAGAAACCACTTGTCACAAATCTTCTGTGCAGCATAATAATTTCGTGACAAAGGCATTATTACCGACAACGCAAGTCCTAATTAAAGATGTTAGTGAACAATGGTTGACATGTCGCGCAATATTAGACTCTGGGTCGCAGACAACGTTCGTAACAGAATCTTTAGTGAATCGTTTGCGCCTTCCAAGAAGTAATTGCCGCGTCTCTATAAAGGGTGTAAGTGACACAAATGCAGGAGTCTCAAGGGGAATCACTGATCTAACGTTAGGCTCAAGGATCAAAAACAATTTTCATCTGAATATCAAGGCTTTAATACTTCCTAAAATATCAAATTATGAACCATCACGAGCATTAGAACAGTCGTGTTTGATGAAACTTTCCACTCTAGAAATGGCAGATCCCGATTTCCTTGAAAACAAGAAGGTGGATATACTCATAGGCAGCGACTATTTCTTCGATTTAATATGTGATGGACAAGTACGAAACGGCACCAAGGTAATAGCACAAAATACGAAACTCGGTTGGGTAGTTACTGGTGGAGCAAATGTTGATGAAGGAAGTCAAACACAAACAAGTTTATTAATTGATCTTGATGCCAGTTTAAGACGATTTTGGGAGATAGAGGAAACACAAGAGACGAGGGTATTAACACAAGAAGAAGCTACGTGCATCCAAAAATACAAAGAAACAGTGTCCAGAGCCGCAGACAACAAATATGTAGTAGGCTTACCATTTAAATAGGAGTTACAGCTGGGACAGTCAAGACATATGGCACTAAAACGATTTACCGCGTTGGAAAATAAATTACGGAAAAATAATGTTCTAAGTAATGAATATAAGTATTTTTTGAAAGAGTATGAAGCACTCGGGCACATGACTCAAGAGTCAAATCCATCCACACCAGGCTACTACCTACCACACCACGCCGTTTTCAAACCAGGAAGTACTACTACGAGGGTGAGGGTGGTGTTTGATGGTTCGCCAGTGACTACAAACGGGAATTCATTAAACGATACACTTTTAGTCGGTCCAACTATTCAAGACTCCCTATTTAGTATATTGTTACGGTTCAGAAAGCACAAGATAGTTTTCACCGCGGACATAGAGAAGATATTCCGACAGATATGGGTTCGAGATAAAGATAGTTCATATCCAAGAATCTTATGGCGAACAACTTCAACGGATGAGCTAAAAACTTATCGACTACGAACCGCAACCTATGGGACCGCTTCTGCACCATTCTTAGCCACGCAAACCTTACACCAACTAGCAAAAGATTACAAGGATCACTACCCACAAGCTGCGGAAATTACTAAACGAGATTTCTATAATGTCCGGGGGAGATGATCTAGAAGAAACAAAGGCATTAGTAAAACAGCTTATTACGTTACAAGCGAATGGTGGTTTTCCCTTAAGAAAATGGACATCAAATAATGATGACTTAATGCATTCTATTCCAGAAGATATTAAAGAAACAACCGCTCGCAGTATCAAAGAAAAGGACGATGCTACTGTAAAGGTTCTGGGTTTAGAATTTAATTCATCCTTTGATTATTTTCAATTTAAGGTTTCTCTAGATGATCGGACACAGCACACAAAGCGAACACTGTTGTCAGAAGCCTCAAAGCTGTTCGATCCAATGTGTTGGCTTTCACCTACTACTATTGCCATCAAGATTCTCTTTCAAACACTATGGTTGGAGAAATTAGAGTGGGATGACAAATCGCCAACAGCCATTCAAGAAACTTGGTTAAGAATTCGGACAGAATTGCAAATGCTGGAAACTATCAAGATAAATCGCTGGCTAAATTTAAATTCAGGGATCAAGTTTGAGCTCCACGGTTTTTCGGACGCCTCGGAAAGCGCTTATGGTGCCGTCATATATAGTAGAGTGAATGTTGGTGGAATCTACAAAACTAATATTGTGGTGGCAGAGACAAAGGTCGCTCCGATAAAGACTATGTTAGTTTACCTAGGCTGGAATTAAATGGTGCACTGCTGCTAGTTAAACTAATGAATGCTGTAAAGATGTCACTAGCAGTAAAGACTTTACCAAATACGTTTTATTGGACTGATTCGCAAATAATCCTCGATTGGCTATCCAGTTCACCAAGAAAATGGAAGACATATATAGCAAACCGAACTGCAAAAATTCTGGATCTAAGTAATAGAAATCAATGGTTTCATGTGGAGTCGGCTAGTAATCCTGCAGATTGTGCCTCGAGAGGTTTGATGCCATCCGAATTAATTACGTTTAAATTGTGGTGGAATGGACCGGAATGGCTGAAAATTGACCAAACTGCTTGGCTTCAAACCTCACCTTTACAAATTGACAACGTTCGTGATATAATGGAGGAGCGGATAAAGGTGGTCAATACACATGTGTTAACCGAAGAAAATGTCATTCGTACGTTATTGAGTAAGTTCTCCAGCATCAGGAAGATTATAAGAATTGTGGCTTGGATGTACCGCTTTACCGATAATGTAAGATCTACGAATGAAAGTGAGGAGAAAAACGTCGTCACGTCATGATGCATTCAAGCCAGATGAATTGGAAAGGGCGTTGTTCTGTGTTATACGAGTAGCGCAAGAGGAAGACTACGGAAACGAGATTCAAACAATAGAACAAGGTGGTGAAATAAGCAAAAGGTCAAAACTAATAAACTTTTCTCCATTTTTAGATCAGTTAAAGGTTCTAAGAGTTGGTGGAAGATTGGAACATGCAAACTTACCTTTCAATGTCAAACATCCAATAATTCTACCATTTAAGCATAGATTAACAGAATTAATCATCAGAGACGAGCACTTGAGAAGTTTACATGCGGGTCCAACTTTACTGATCAATATCTTAAAGGAGAAGTACCACATTGTTAAATGCAAAGAAGCAGTGAAGAAAGTTACACAACAGTGTGTAAAATGTAGGCGCTTTAAGGCAAGACGGCAAGAACAAATTATGGGCGACTTACCTTCGTGCAGGGTAACCGTTTCGAGACCATTTTTGGAAACGGGTGTTGATTATGCTGGTCCATATTTAATTAAAACTTCCAAACTTAGAGGTGCCAAACAAACCAAATGTTATTTAGTGGTGTTCATATGTATGGGAAGCAAGGCTGTACATTTGGAGTTGGCAACAGATTTATCAACCGATTGTTTCATTGCTGTACTAAGACGATTCCAAGCTAGACGTGGTACATGTAAGGCGATTTACAGCGATAATGGGTCAAACTTTGTTGGTGCAGCAAGGGAATTAAACGAAATTAGCAAAATTATGATGTCACTGGCAATACAGCAAGATTCAGCAGAACGAGGTACGCGATGGCATTTTATTCCACTAGCTTCCCCACATTTTGGCGGTATATGGGAAGCTGCCGTTAAATCGATGAAGTATCATCTCAAAAGGGTTTTAGGTGATACCATACTTACCTACGAGGAATTACTTACTCTCTTAACTCAAATAGAGGGAATGATGAATTCACGGCCATTGTGTCAATCCAACAATGATTTAGATGCTTTGACACCGGGCCACCTTTTAATTTGACATTCATTATCACTGATGCCAGATCCAGATTTGACTCACGTAAAACAAAACACACTATCGAGATGGGAACATTTACAGCAGATGGGTCAACACTTTTGGCGACGTTGGCAAACTGAATATTTACTATCACTTCAGCAGCGGCATAAGTGGAAAACCAAAACAAACAATTTAAAGATGAATTACATCGTACTTATCATGGATGATACACTGCCGCCTTCAAAATGGTTAATTGGTCGTGTAATACAACTGCATCCAGGTAAAGATTTAGCAGTTAGGGTGGTCACGCTAAAAACACAATTTGGCACGACGAAACGACCAATCAGCAAAATATCCTGCCTGCTACCACAATTTGACTCGATTGAGTCAACCCCGCCGGAATGTACAGGATCAGCATCACAAATTTAAACCTAAAATAAAACAAACTTTATATAGTTGTTAATTTTATATTATAAATACTTATCTCTTATCCTATTGGAATCCCTTAGTTTATTGCTGCTTATCTTTGTGGTAGCCCTATAATATAAAATTAATTAATTATATAATTTAAATATTTATGTAAACAATTGTTACCTTGACATTGAAATCTTCTTATTATGTATACATATTTAGTATTTACTAATTTGGCATTTTTATTATTCTTTAATTATTAAGATCATTTTCCAATTTATAATTATATGGTTAATATTAGTTTAAAATTGAATTGTTTTCTCTATAAACATAGTGTTACGGTGACACCTGAATTAGAATAGAATAACTTAATTTCATTAATTGTTCAATTGCAATTATGATTTATACTCAACATTTAGGCGTCATTTCTATACTAACATATTTGCTCGATGCGCATTTAGGATTATTCTAGAAACAAATATTTTGGTATATAAAGGCGCGCGTTGACGTGGAATGCTGAGTTTTATTTTAAAAAATGATACAGTGAAGGTCAAATAGAAAGATTATTAAAGTGATTATTAAAGCGATTATTAAAGTGATAATTAAAAAGTGTGTTATAATTATAATAATTAATTGTGAATTTTGTGTTGTATAATAAATTGTGTTGTGTAAATAAATTGTGTGAGTTCAAATTTGAAGCAGTTGTATTTATTCACAATCCAGTGATTCGAACCTTGAGTGACAAGGCAAAATCGTAACAATTGGTGACAGCAGTGGGATTGTGAATAATAAAGAAAATGATACTCTACGAATTAAAGCTTGCGCAATTAAAGGAGCAGCTGAAACAGCGAGGTTTGGCCAGTGAAGGCACAAAAGCTAGTTTGGTGGAGCGACTACGTGAGGCCATGGAGAAGGACGGTTTAAATCCAGACGTATATGATTTCGAGGAGGAAAAAACGCATGAGACCGGTGTGGACAAGAAAGAAGGCGACGTACAAATGGTGGTCGGAACAACACAAAACCCATCCGGAAGTTTTGATTTATCGCAGTTGATGGCTGCAATGAATATGATGGGACAACAGCTGACGCAACAAGGGGCGGACATTTAACATCAAATGAAACAGCAGATGGAGCAACAAGGGGCGAACATTAAACATCAAATGAAACAACAGATGTTACAAATGGAGCAACAAGGCGCAGACATTAAACAGAAGATGGTACAAATGGAACAACAAGGAGCGGACATTAAACAATCGAACGCGGACATTAAACACCAAATAGAAGATTGCCAAAATAAAATAGACGAGAGGTTTCTGGAGTTATCATCTACGCTACACGGTAAAGTGGAAAAACTGCAAACAGAAGTACACGCAGAAATTCAAAATGTTAAAGGGGAGTTTCAACGTCTCGAGAAAGAGCTCCAAGTTGTCAAGGCGAATGCAACGACACAACAAGTGATCCAGACGGTTAATGCAGTTAAGATAAAACCACCAATATTTGATGGAACAACATCCTTCAGCATTTTTAAGTTCCAATTCGAAACGGCGGATAAGCAAAATCAGTGGACTGAAGAACAATGTGTTGCAGCGTTAATTGTGGCTCTTAAAGGCGAAGCTGCAGAAACACTACAAATCATTCCCGAGCAGGGAAGGAACGTTTACATGGAAATCATGAAGGCGTTAGATCGAAAATACGGAAGTGACCACAAGCGAGAAATCTATCGCATGGAATTGAAGGGTCGATACCAAAGAGGAGGAGAATCGCTACAGGAATTTTCATCGGCAATTGAGCGGCTCGCGCATTTAGCACATTCAAATATGTCGGCCGATTACATGGAGCGAATTAAAATAGATGTAATCATTGACGGTATTCGAGATCCTGAGACGCGCAGAGCGGTGATGTTGTCACCTAAGACAACTTTCACGGAAACCATCGCTTGTGCGTTAACAAACGAAACTGCGCAAACCATCATCAAACCAGCAATGAAAATTCGTAGAGTGGAGATTGATTCCAGAATAGACACCGCGCGGGCTACGCCAAGGTTCAGAGATGGAAGTGGCAGGATTAAATGCTGGGTATGTGATAGAATGGGTCACATCTCACGGGACTGTTGGGAGATTAAGAAGAAACGAGCAAGGTCGCCATCTCCTATGAAGCGTAGATCAAACGAGGAGCAGATAGAATCCAGAATGGCAGGTCAGACGACAGCGGAGTTGTTAAACTAAAAAGAGTCAGTTTGCAGGGGCAGAAGCTGACTCCCAAAACCGATTGCCCCATAACCTCCATCCATGTTTCGAGAATAGCAAGGAGCGGTGACAGCTTAACAATTGAAGCCGATATTGATGGGAAGAAATGCACGATCACGCTGGATACGGGAGCAACTCATACGATTGTTCGTGAGGATATTATCAATGGAATTATGGAACCAGCTAATGGAGTGAAATTACGAACGGCGACTGGAGAAAATTCAGCAATAAAAGGGAAAAAGATCGTAAAAATAAGGATTGGGCTAAATCACTTTCAACACGAGGTGCTGGTTGTAGATATTGTAGACGAAGTCATCTTGGGGATGCACTTTATGAGAACGAATGGCTTCGTGGTGGATGTTGGACGGGGTGTATTAACCTACGATAATATCGAGTTGCCACTTCACGTTAGCGCCGCTATAGGAGAAACGAGCAGGCAAATTATAATGGACCATCGGGAGAAGCTGCCACCGAACTCGGAAACAATAGTATGGGCAAGATTGGAGGGAGATTCTGGGTCACCCAGGTTGTGGGTTGTGGAAGCCAATGAAGCGGAGAGCGGAGCCAGAGAAATTATGATCGGGAAAGCCCTGGTGAAACCAGACAGCGATAATAGAGTACCAATTAGGACTCTAAATCTCTCGGATAAGACGAAAACCATCAAGAAAGGGACAATAATCGGAAAATGCGAAGAAATATCTGCGATTGTGAAGTGCGAGCAGAAAAATCCGATTAATACGACTAACTTGCAAGGGCAGAAAGAGGTTGTAGAACAACTCATGGAGAAATGGACCGAAGATCTTACCATGGAACAGAAAAATTTGGCAAAACAATTGCTCGAGCGGTACATGCCAATATTCTGCAGTACATCGGACAATAATGGGAGAACCACAATGGTAAAACATCGAATAGATACAGGAGCAGAAACGCCGATTCGCCAACCACCCAGGAGATTACCATTGGCAAAGCAAGGAGAAGTGGATCGAATGGTAAAAGATATGCAAGCAGCAGGGGTAATCGAAACATCAAGCAGTCCATGGAGTTCACCAGTGGTTTTAGTCGAGAAAAAGGATGGTAGCATGAGATTCTGCGTGGATTACCGAAAATTAAATGCTGTGACGAAAAAGGATAGTTACCCCTTGCCAAGGATCGATGACACGTTAGACACATTATCGGGTGCTCGAATATTTTCGACGTTAGATCTGCAAAGCGGCTATTGGCAAGTGGAAGTCCAGGAGGAAGATCGCGAGAAAACGGCATTCAGTGTGGGTAACGGATTATGGCAATTTAATGTTATGCCATTCGGATTATGTAACGCCCCTGCGACTTTTGAACGGCTAATGGAGCGCGTATTAAAGGGATTACATTGGAAGACGTGCCTCGTATATTTAGATGACATCATCGTTATGGGCAAGGATTTCGACGAGCATTTAAGGAATTTGGCAGAGGTTTTGGATCGGATACAGGCCGCCGGATTGAAGCTAAGCCCGAAGAAATGCAAACTATTTAGAACGGAAGTAAAATATTTGGGTCATAAAGTAACAACCAATGGAATCCATACCGATGAAGACAAGATCGCAGCAGTGAAGGAATGGCCACGACCTAAAAACTTACATGAATTACGGAGCTTCCTTGGATTGTGCACGTATTATAGACGATTCGTGCCAGGATTCGCCAGTATCGCCAAGAGTTTACACAAGTTAACCAGGAAGAACAAGGCATTCGAATGGAAGGATAATCAGGAAGAGGCATTTGTGGAACTAAGACGACGATTATGCGAAGCACCAATCCTTGCATACCCTATACCCAACGTTAAATTCATTTTGGACACCGATGCAAGTAATGATGGTATAGGAGGAGTATTATCACAGGCAACAAATGGTGAGGAGCGAGTTATTGCATACTACTCCAAGATGTTATCAAAACTGGAACGGAATTATTGTGTAACACGGAAAGAGTTGTTGGCTATAGTCGAATGTGTTAAGCACTTCCATAAGTACCTCTATGGCCAAAAATTTCTTCTACGAACGGATCATGGAGCTTTGCGCTGGTTGTTACAATTCAAAAATCCAGAGGGACAAGTAGCACGTTGGATCGAACGTTTGCAAAGCTACGATTTCCAAATTGAACATCGGAAGGGAAGCGCACATGGAAATGCCGACGCATTATCAAGAAGGCCATGTCCCGTGGAATGCAAGCATTGTGGGCGTGTGGAGGGTAAGGAAAACATCATCGATATTCGGCTTATGCAAGTGCTACCTGATGAGGAATGGACTGATGAAATGATCAAGAAGGAGCAATTACGGGATGCTGACCTATCATTCATCATGGAACATAAGGAAAAGGAACACCGGCCCACATGGAGTGAGATAGCTGACAAAACTCCCATTGTAAAAGCATATTGGGCTCAATGGGATAGCCTCCACATAGAAAATGGATGTTTAAAACGAAAGTGGGAAAGCACGGATGGCAAAGTAAAACAATTGTTGGTAGTGGTGCCAAAAGATCGGATAGCGAAAATCCTCAAGGAGTATCATGGAGGAGCAAGTGGAGGTCACCTAGGGATTAATAAAACATTAGCCAAAATTCACCAACGTTTCTACTGGTCCGGATGTAGACAGTCAGTAGTAGAGTGGTGTCGAAGATGTGACCAATGTGCGGCAGTAAAGGGCCCAGCACGAAAAAGCCGTGGAACCGTGAAACAATATAATGTCGGGGCACCATTTGAGAGAATTGCAATGGATGTGGCGGGGCCATTTCCGACTACCGAGAGCGGAAATAAATATGTGCTAGTAATAATGGATTATTTCAACAAATGGCCGGAAGTGTACCCGATACCTAATCAGGAGACAACAACAATAGCTGATGCCGTGGTCAACAACTGGATTAGCAGATTTGTTGTACCGATGGAAATTCACACGGATCAAGGAAGGAATTTCGAATCGGTGGTATTCCAGGAGATATGTCAGATGCTTGGAATCAATAAAACAAGAACGACGCCTTTACATCCACAGTCGGACGGTATGGTGGAAAGATTCAATGGCACATTGGAAGAATATCTAGCAAAGGTTGTTGAAAGGAACCAACGCAACTGGGATCGACATATACTGATGTTTCTGATGGCTTACCGATCAGCGGTACATGACACAACAGGAGTGACACCAGCTAAAACCATATTTGGGAACAATCTGCGATTACCAGGAGATTTAAAGTTTGGGGCTGTTCCATCAGCAGCTCTATGCGGACAGGATTACGTCGACCGGATGAAAGAGGAACTTAATGAAAAATTTCTACAATACATCAATTTGTACGGGAGAAAATTCGAATATCAAGTGATCGAATGAAAGCTCGATATGACATACGAGCAAATAATCAAGGCTTCGAGGAAGGGCAATTGGTATGACTTCACAACCCGCAACGGCAGAAAGGATTATCACCGAAGTTGCAACCCACATGGGAAGGACCTTACACTGTCATTAAAAAGTTGAACGACGTGGTTTGTCGCATACAGAAAGGACGGAAAGGTAAACCAAAGGTGGTGCATTTAGAACGTTTGGCGCTTGTTGTAAACCCCTGATTTAGTATAATAAATCTATTATAGACGAATACCAATTTATCTAATTATATTGTTTGTAGAATACACTTATAAACCGAGGTGTAGTAAAAACTTAAAACGTTTAAAAAAGATCAGTCTTAAAAAGGTGGAGTTGACATTTACATTAAAAATAATTAAAATTATAAATATCCTTTTAATAAATTAATATTAATAATTATAAAATCATAAATCATAATAAAAACTTACAACAAAATGTGTAACAATTATTTTATTATAACTTAAAATTACAAACTACAACAAAATTTGGTGGCAGCGGTGGGATGATAGTACGTACAAGGACACCGACGGTATCCAAATTATCCACTATCATCTTTAAAAGATACCCGTTGTAGTTTGAATAGCCTAATAAAATAATCGTGTAATTATTACTCTTAATTTATAATCTAAAACTTATAAAATTTTAATAAACGTTAATCTATATATATAAAAAGTGATCAATAAAAGTTTAAAACGTAATTATCGTTAAAAATATAGCATGAACTCGGTGAAAGTTAGTGTTTTGTGAAGCATTGTCTTAAAATAAGTAAACGGTGATATGTATTGACAAGAAAATCCGTAAACCCCGATATTAAGTGAACCGTTTGCAAAAAGACGCCAAAACCACGATGTTCGTTTCAAAAAATAACATTTTTCAAAGACACCGAAATTTTTGAGTACCTTGTGAAAAAATCTAGTGCTATATAATTTAACATTTCATAAAACCGATAATTGCAAGCTTATTGTGATTATGATTTTTATTGAATAAATAAAAAACATTCAAAGTGATTATAACAGTAATTAATTAATAACGTAAATTAAAATAAATTATTAATAGTAAATAACTTAAATTTAACGTTGTTATTAAAACAACTACTGTATGAGTATAGTTCATAAAACAATAAAGGATATTTGTTACATATCCAAATATAAAGTTATCAATGATATTCAGAACACTTGCGTTCCTTTATCATTCATCATTTACGAATACCACATCATCATTAATTGGATCATTCACATCATCGATTAAATCCATTGAGAAAAGTTCATCATCGTACAACAACTATACATTCCAAAATCAATACGTACAACCTTAAAATTGGTTGATAACAATTACAACTTTACGACATCATCATAAAAGTATTCCAGCATTAGAACGTCATCGATCATCATAAATCATACCGGAATTATATTACTTCAAAAATAAAATCGAGATATTTTATTGTCGGAATTAGCCAGCTGATCAACAATCATCTTGAACAAACTTAGTAAATTGTAAGTTAATTTCTTAAATTATTCTTATTTATTCCAAATGCAAATTTAATTTAAATTTTAATTTTTCGTAAATTGATAAAATATTTTGATTATTTTCTTATTTTTTATTATAATATTTCTGTTTATCGTATACTTAAATTATTTTCTTTGTCAATCGGATACAATTTTTTTTTGTTAATTAATAAGTTGGGTAAAATATTGTTCACCACTTAATCAATCCTGCGTCCAAATGAATGACAAACCAATTAATTACAAACATTTACGTACTAGAAAAATTAACATTGTTCCTAAAGAAGAACATAAAAGCGAAACACATAAATCGGTGGTCAATAAAGATCTCTTATCTTTAACTTGTAATCAGACAACATCACTCTTACCTTATTACGGATTTAAATTTCCATTGTCAATTGATCGAAAATTATTAAACCAACATTTTAGTAAGCAGGTAGAACCTTGTATTCCAGCTATGGCTTTCAATTTTGATAGAGCTATTAAATTAATACCAGAGTTCGATGGAACTCCCGAAAAGCTCCATAGATTTTTGCAATGTTGCAATCTTGTATTTAAAGATGTAAAAACGAATGAAGATCACTCAATGTTTTTAGAATTAGTGCAGATTAGGTTGATAGACAGTGCTTATAATAAAACTGTATTAACTGGCACGTATGAAACATGGGAAAACTTGCAAAAGGAACTTAAACAAAAATTTTCAAACGATCGAGCCTTAGAAAATATCCAAGTTGATCTTGTGCAAGCACGACAACGTTATGACGAAAGCGTAAAAGATTTTGGTATCCGAATTGAAAATATTCTTGCTGATTTAAATAAATCGTGTGTTTCAGCTACATCAGACGCAGGAGTCCTCGATAAAAATATAAAAATTATAAATTCGAAAACTGCTTTGCGAGCGTTCGAAGATGGTTTGAGAGACCCCCTCAAAATTTTAATTAAAGCGTGTCGGTTCGAAAATATAAAGATGCTATTGCTAAAGGAATAGAAGAAGAAAAAGTAAATCAATCTTATAAACCTAAACCTAGTCAAGCTCAATCTTCTAATACTCCTACCAAATTCGTTAAATGCCAGATTTGTTTTAAAGGAGGGCACACCGCACCACACTGTTATAACCGAAATTCGAATCAAACACCATTTATTCCATTCCGCAATAACTCCAATTTTAATTCAACTTTTAATAACCATAGACAAACGCCATTACGATCTTTTTCGCAAACTCCAAACCAACCAAATCCTAATCCTCGAATTAATCAAATTTCGTATCCGTGTGCCTACTGCAAAAAGTTTGGTCATCATATTAGCGTCTGTCGATCTCGCGAAAGATCCACTCAACGAAGGAGCCAATCCGATAACATTCAGCAACCATCAACTTCTCAATCACAAACAACGGAAAACTTAAACGAACTCCATCGGGAATCCAAGGATGTAGCGGTGCGAGTTCAAAACGTTTAAACCTACATTCATCTAATCTTATTTACGACACAAATAGTAAAGATAAAAAATATTCAATAATATCAAAAGAAAATTTCACAACAAACAAAATATTTTGTTTTCCAATTAATTTCCATAATGACGATTTGAAATTCGTAAACCTTGATTTAGATATTTTAATTAAACCACAATTTTTCTTAGTTGATACAGGGGCCGACATTAGTGTTATTAAGAAAGATTTAATTAAGCCCGATACTTTATGTTACCCTAATCAAAAGTTAACTATAAAGGGAATAACTGCGGAATCTATTGATACTTTGGGAATTTGCAATTCTAAAATTAAAATTTCAAAAATTAATACAATCTCGCATGAGTTTCACATTGTACCATCAGATTTCCCGTTAAATTGTGCAGGTATCATTGGAAATGATTTTCTTATTAAAAATAAATGTAATATCGACTATTTCCATAACGTAATTCAAATACTTAATAATCCTAATGACACTGAATACACAAGTTTAACTCTTTCTTCCAACAATCCTCCAATCATTATTCCTAGCCGTTCAGAAAGGATCGTTAAAATTAGGTTTAAAACAAAAGGCGACAATGAATATTTATGCCCCTCACAAATGATAAAACCAGGCGTGTACATAGCAAATACAATCATTGAAATAATAAATTCGTTTGCAACAGTAAGCGTTGTAAACACCAACGATTTTCCAGTGAAACTAGATGACATGTACATCGAATCAGAAAGTCTAGAGCATTACCAAATTTTAACTTTAAAACATTGGTCAGATTCACTATCAGATAGATTGCAGAATATAGAAAATCAAATCGACACAGTTCACTTGAACAAGGAAGAAAAGTCATCCATCCTTAAGATTTGTCGTGAATTCAACGATATATTTTTCTTACCTGGTGATCAACTGACAATCACCAATGCAGGATTTCACCAAATCTCATTAAAACCTGATTCACAGCCAGGCAATATAAAACCTTATCGTCTTCCTCATTCGGCAAAATTCGAAATTAACTCACAAGTGGAGAAAATGCTTGAACATGGCATCATTGAAAACAGTAACAGCCCATTCAACTCCCCGTTACTAATTGTCCCGAAAAAAGCTAGCGATGCATCTAAGCGTTGGCGAGTCGTAGTAGATTTTCGCCGTTTAAATGATTTGACAATTAATGACGTATTTCCATTGCCCAATATCGTAGAAATTTTAGAACAATTAGGAGATGCTGTTTATTTTACGACATTAGACTTAGCAGACGGCTATCATCAAATACCTCTAAGTGAAGAAGATAATTATAAAACTGCCTTTAGCACCCAGATGGGTCACTATCACTTCACAAGGATGCCCTTTGGTTTAAAGGGAGCACCAGCAACATTTCAGCGAATAATGAACAATGTGTTATCTGGATTAAACGGCTTGAAATGTTTCGTATATTTAGATGACGTAGTTGTATACGGTTATAACCTTAACGATCATAATAAAAAATTATTGCAAATATTTCAGTCATTTCGAAAATACAATTTAAAATTGCAACCGTTAAAGTGTCATTTCCTTAGAAAAGAAATTTGTTACCTGGGTCACATCATAACTAATAACGGAATTAAGCCAGACCCGTCAAAGATCGATGTAATTCAAAATTTTCCAATCCCTAAGAACCAAAAGGAAATTAAGTCATTTCTAGGATTGATAGGATACTATCGAAGATGTATTAATAAATTTTCAGAAATAGCACAACCATTGAATGCATTACTGAAAAAGGATGCACGATTCAATTGGGATGCGTTTTGTTTTGAAAGTTTTCAAAAATTAAAAGAAAAATTAATTAAACCCCCAATCTTGCAATATCCCAATTTTCAGAAGCAATTTTATGTCACAACAGATGCTAGCGATGTAGCACTTGGCACAGTTCTTTCACAGAGAATAGGCGATGATGACTTACCTGTGGCTTATGCAAGCCGGGTATTAAACAAAGCTGAGCGAAACTATTCTACTGTGGAGAAGGAATTGCTTGCCATAGTTTTTGCTATAAAACGTTTTCGCCCTTATTTGTATGGTGTAAAATTTACCATTATTACAGACCATAAACCACTATTGTGACTAAATAAAGCCAAAAATTTATCGTCACGTTTAATGCGCTGGAGAATCGAATTAGATGAATACGATTTCGATATAATGTATAAGCCAGGAAGAGACAACCTTAACGCAGACGCTTTGAGTAGAATCGAATTAAAATCTGCCGATCAAAGTAATCAAATTAATGTTGTTACTCGTTCGCAAGCACAAGCTATTGAACCGAAACCAAATCTTGACCAAACATTAAACCATACTACATTAAATAACAACAAAAATTCAAGTCAACCATCAAATGAATCTCCTCAAAATTGTATCACTTTTCTAGATAATGATATTGACGTTCTTAACGTGATCAAAGAATTTCACAACTGTCCGTTAGGAGGACATCAAGGAATAGAAAGAACTTTCAAAAGGATCAAATCTTATTATTACTTCCCAAAAATGTTGACTCAAATTAGAAAATTTATTAAAAAATGTGAATTATGCCAGAAAAATAAAATCTCGAAACTAACTAAACTTCCCATGGTGGTGACAACAACTTCAAAAACTCCATTTGAGAAAATTATTCTAGATATCGTTGGTCCCTTAAACGTTTCATACAACAGTAATCGTTATATTCTTACGATACAGGATGACTTATCAAAATTTTCACTTGCAATACCTATCGAAAATCAAATGTCGGAAACCATTGCTAAAGTTTTTGTTGAACACTTTATATGCAGATTTAGAGCACCATCGTGCATTCTCACCGATCAAGGAACTAATTTTGTTAGTCAGTTATTCCAAAACATGTGTAAATTATTGAAAATAAAAAAAATTACAATCTACTGCTTATCATCCGCAAACAAACGGAGCTTTAGAGAGATCTCATCGAACACTTGTTGAATACTTACGATCCTATACCGATAATGACTCTAACAACTGGGACTATTGGTTACCTTTTGCAATGTTTACCTACAATTCAACCCCACATTCTTCTACAAATTTAATGCCATTTGAAATTGTTCACGGATTTAAACCAAACATACCATCTTCATTTAAATATAATAACCGTACTTTTTATAATCCCGATGATTATTTGCAAAACCTACAAGTAAAATTGGCAAATTCATATGAAATAGCTAGAAAAAATTTAATTACACAAAAAGAAAAGTCAAAAAATTACTACGACAAATCTAGTGCCAATGTTGAATTTCATGTTGGGGACAAAATTCTACTGAAAAATGAAAAAACCAAAGGCAAGCTTGATCCACTTTGGACAGGTCCCTTTGAAATAATTGAAATTATTAGCAATGTTAATTCGTCGTTACGTATAGGCAGACAAAATAAAGTTGTTCATAATAATCGATTAAAATTATTTATTGATTAAATTTTGAAAATATTTATATTTCCTTTATGAAACCCAATTCATTATCTGTTCTCCTTTCCTTCATTCAATCTTAACTAAAAACATAAAGAAAATAAAAATGTTATTATAATATAATAAAATAAAATGTTATTATTATAAAAATTTATATATATATATAAAAAAAAAAAAGGGGGAAAAAAAAAAAATCAATTTGCTTTTATTCATATTTAAAGAAATTGTATACCTTAGTTAATAAGAATAAAATATTGTAAAATATAATATTAGTTTTATAAAAATAAGAAAAAAATGTTTATAATAAGATAATTTAAATTAAATTTTAGATAAGTTACTCGAATTAAATAAAGAAATTTAGTGAATTCAAGACAAAACCTTTAGTTGAGTTAGAAAAGATAAATGAATTCATCTTTTTTCTATGGGGTGAGGTGTTGTAAACCCCTGATTTAGTATAATAAATCTATTATAGACGAATACCAATTTATCTAATTATATTGTTTGTAGAATACACTTATAAACCGAGGTGTAATAAAAACTTAAAACGTTTAAAAAAGATCAGTCTTAAAAAGGTGGAGTTGACATTTACATTAAAAATAATTAAAATTATAAATATCCTTTTAATAAATTAATATTAATAATTATAAAATCATAAATCATAATAAAAACTTGCAACAAAATGTGTAACAATTATTTTATTATAACTTAAAATTACAAACTACAACAAAATTTCAAACTACAACACGCTCTACAGAGGAGGTGATCTGGATCCTGTTCGGGACGAACAGGCTTAGGTGGGGGGTAGTGTTACGGTGACACCTGAATTAGAATAGAATAACTTAATTTCATTAATTGTTCAATTGCATTTATGATTTATACTCAACATTTAGGCGTCATTTCTATACTAACATATTTGCTCGATGCGCATTTAGGATTATTCTAGAAACAAATATTTTGGTATATAAAGGCGCGCATTGACGTGGAATGCTGAGTTTTATTTTAAACGTGATACAGTGAAGATTAAATAGAAAGATTATTAAAGTGATTATTAAAGCGATTATTAAAGTGATAATTAAAAAGTGTGTTATAATTATAATAATTAATTGTGAATTTTGTGTTGTATAATAAATTGTGTTGTGTAAATAAATTGTGTGAGTTCAAATTTGAAGCAGTTGTATTTATTCACAATCCAGTAATTCGAACCTTGAGTGACAAGGCAAAATCGTAACAATAGTGTTACGGTGACACCTAGATTAGAGTAGAATAAGTTAATTTCATTAATAGTTCAATTGCATTTATGATTTATACTCAACATTTAGGCGTTATTTCTATACTAACATATTTGCTCGATGCGCATTTAGGATTATTCTGGAAACAAATATTTTGGTATATAAAGGCGCGCGTTGACGTGGAATGCTGAGTCTTATTTTAAACGTGATACAGTGAAGGTTAAATAGAAAGATTATTAAAGTGATTATTAAAGCGATTATTAAAGTGATAATTAAAAAGTGTGTTATAATTATAATAATTAATTGGGAATTTTGTGTTGTATAATAAATTGTGTTGTATAATAAATTGTGTTGTATAATAAATTGTGTTGTATAAATAAATTGTGTGAGTTCAAATTTGAAGCAGTTGTATTTATTCACAATCCAGTGATTCGAACCTTGAGTGACAAGACAAAATCGTAACAATTGGTGACAGCGGTGGGATTGTGAATAATAAAGAAAATGATACTCTACGAATTAAAGCTTGCGCAATTAAAGGAGCAGCTGAAACAGCGAGGTTTGGCCAGTGAAGGCACAAAAGCTAGTTTGGTGGAGCGACTACGTAAGGTCATGGAGAAGGAAGGTTTAAATCCAGACGTGTATGATTTCGAGGAGGAAAAAACGGACGAGATCAGCATGGATAAGAAAGAAAAGGACGTACAAACGGTGGTCGAAACAACACAAAACCCATCTGGAAGTTTTGATTTATCGCAGTTGATGGCTGCTATGAATATGATGGGACAACAGTTGGGTGGAATTAAACAATCGATGGAGCAACAAGGGCCGGACATGAGACAGCAGATGTTACAAGTAGAGCAACAAGGAGCAGACATTAAACAATCGAACGCGGACATTAAACAATCGAACGCGGACATTAAACACCAACCAAATAGAAGATTGCCAAAATAAAATAGACGAGAGGTTTCTGGAGTTATCATCTACGCTACACGGTAAAGTGGAAAAACTGCAAACAGAAGTACACGCAGAAATTCAAAATGTTAAAGGGACGGTTCAACAAAAATTTGAATCGGTTAAACAAGATTTTCAACGTCTCGAGAAGGAGCTCCAAGATGTCAAGGCGAATGGAACGACACAACAAGTGATCCAGACGGTTAATGCAGTTAAGATAAAACCACCAACATTTGATGGAACAACATCCTTCAGCATTTTTAAGTTCCAATTCGAAACGGCGATTAAGCAAAATCAGTGGACTGAAGAACAATGTGTTGCAGCGTTAATTGTGGCTCTTAAAGGCGAAGCGGCAGAAACACTACAAATCATTCCCGAGCAGGAAAGGAACGTTTACATGGGAATTATGAAGGCGTTAGATCGAAAATACGGAAGTGACCACAAACGAGAAATCTATCGCATGGAATTGAAGGATCGATGACACGTTAGACACATTATCGGGTGCTCGAATATTTTCGACGTTAGATCTGCAAAGCGGCTATTGGCAAGTGGAAGTCCAGGAGGAAGATCGCGAGAAAACGGCATTCAGTGTGGGTAACGGATTATGGCAATTTAATGTTATGCCATTCGGATTATGTAACGCCCCTGCGACTTTTGAACGGCTAATGGAGCGCGTATTAAAGGGATTACATTGGAAGACGTGCCTCGTATATTTAGATGACATCATCGTTATGGGCAAGGATTTCGACGAGCATTTGAAGCTAAGCCCGAAGAAATGCAAACTATTTAGAACGGAAGTAAAATATTTGGGTCATAAGGTAACAACCAATGGAATCCATACCGATGAAGACAAGATCGCAGCAGTGAAGGAATGGCCACGACCTAAAAACTTACATGAATTACGGAGCTTCCTTGGATTGTGCACCTATTATAGACGATTCGTGCCAGGATTCGCCAGTATCGCCAAGAGTTTACACGAGTTAACCAGGAAGAACAAGGCATTCGAATGGAAGGATGATCAGGAAGAGGCATGGAACTAAGACGACGATTATGCGAAGCACCAATCCTCGCATACCCTATACCCAACGTTAAATTCATTTTGGACACCGATGCAAGTAATGATGGTATAGGAGGAGTATTATCACAGGCAACAAATGGTGAGGAGCAAGTTATTGCATATTACTCCAAGATGTTATCAAAACCGGAACGAAATTATTGTGTGACACGGAAAGAGTTGTTGGCTATAGTCGAATGTGTTAAGCACTTTCATAAGTACCTCTATGGCCAAAAATTTTTTCTACGGACGGATCATGGAGCTTTGCGCTGGTTGTTACAATTCAAAAATCCAGAGGGACAAGTAGCACGTTGGATCGAACGTTTGCAAAGCTACGATTTCCAAATTGAACATCGGAAGGGAAGCGCACATGGAAATGCCGACGCATTATCGAGAAGGCCATGTCCCGTGGAATGCAAGCATTGTGGGCGTGTGGAGGGTAAGGAAAACATCATCGATATTCGGCTTATGCAAGTGCTACCTGATGAGGAATGGACTGATGGAATGATCAAGAAGGAGCAATTACGGGATGCTGACCTATCATTCATCATGGAACATAAGGAAAAGGAACACCGGCCCACATGGAGTGAGATAGCTGACAAAACTCCCATTGTAAAAGCATATTGGGCTCAATGGGATAGCCTCCACATAGAAAATGGATGTTTAAAACGAAAGTGGGAAAGTACGGATGGCAAAGTAAAACAATTGTTGGTAGTGGTGCCAAAAGATCGGATAGCAGAAGTCCTCAAGGAGTATCATGGAGGAGCAAGTGGAGGTCACCTAGGGATTAATAAAACATTAGCCAAAATTCGCCAACGTTTCTACTGGTCCGGATGTAGACAGTCAGTAGTAGAGTGGTGTCGAAGATGTGACCAATGTGCGGCAGTAAAGGGCCCAGCACGAAAAAGCCGTGGAACCGTGAAACAATATAATGTCGGGGCACCATTTGAGAGAATTGCAATGGATGTGGGGGGGCCATTTCCGACTACCGAGAGCGGAAATAAATATGTGCTAGTAATAATGGATTATTTCAGCAAATGGCCGGAAGTGTACCCGATACCTAATCAGGAGACAACAACAATAGCTGATGCCGTGGTCAACAACTGGATTAGCAGATTTGTTGTACCGATGGAAATTCACACGGATCAAGGAAGGAATTTTGAATCGGTGGTATTCCAGGAGATATGTCAGATGCTTGGAATCAATAAAACAAGAACGACGCCTTTACATCCACAGTCGGACGGTATGGTGGAAAGATTCAATGGCACATTGGAGGAATATCTAGCAAAGGTTGTGGAAAAGAACCAACGCAACTGGGATCGACATATACCGATGTTCCTGATGGCCTACCGATCAGCGGTACATGACACAACAGGAGTGACACCAGCTAAAACCATATTTGGGAACAATCTGCGATTACCAGGAGATTTAAAGTTTGGGGCTGTTCCATCAGCAGCTCTATGCGGACAGGATTACGTCGACCGGATGAAAGAGGAACTTAATGAAATACATCAATTTGTACGGGAGAAAATTCGAATATCAAGTGATCGAATGAAAGCTCGATATGACATACGAGCAAATAATCAAGGCTTCGAGGAAGGGCAATTAGTATGGCTTCACAACCCGCAACGGCAGAAAGGATTATCACCGAAGTTGCAACCCACATGGGAAGGACCTTACACTGTCATTAAAAAGTTGAACGACGTGGTTTATCGCATACAGAAAGGACGGAAAGGTAAACCAAAGGTGGTGCATTTAGAACGTTTGGCGCTCTACAGAGGAGGTGATCTGGATCCTGTTCGGGACGAACAGGCTTAGGTGGGGGGTAGTGTTACGGTGACACCTAGATTAGAGTAGAATAAGTTAATTTCATTAATAGTTCAATTGCATTTATGATTTATACTCAACATTTAGGCGTTATTTCTATACTAACATATTTGCTCGATGCGCATTTAGGATTATTCTGGAAACAAATATTTTGGTATATAAAGGCGCGCGTTGACGTGGAATGCTGAGTCTTATTTTAAACGTGATACAGTGAAGGTTAAATAGAAAGATTATTAAAGTGATTATTAAAGCGATTATTAAAGTGATAATTAAAAAGTGTGTTATAATTATAATAATTAATTGGGAATTTTGTGTTGTATAATAAATTGTGTTGTATAATAAATTGTGTTGTATAATAAATTGTGTTGTATAAATAAATTGTGTGAGTTCAAATTTGAAGCAGTTGTATTTATTCACAATCCAGTGATTCGAACCTTGAGTGACAAGACAAAATCGTAACAATAGAATAGATAATAGATTGCCATCTATATGTTAATAGTAAAAGTAATCACAGTTAAGTCCACAAATATGGTAATAATTTATATACGGTAACAACTGAAATGGTAATAATTGTAATGAAATTTATTATTTTTGAGAAGAAAATAAGTTAGAATAATTTGAGAAATAAAACGAGAAGCATAACCTTTGTTGAGATAAATTGAATTATATTGTAAATAAAATATTCGAAGTGTTGTGTAATTCAATCAATTGTATTTTATAAAATTTGGGATATATTAATAATTAGAAAAGAAATATATTCCCAAACAAACAAGTGTTTGAAAATTACCGCCATTAAAGAGTTTGGCGTCATCAAATATTTCAAGTGCTTGTTTACCGCACGTTCAGGTATCTCGTCGATTTCGTACTTAAATAATCGTGGAAATACGGACTCCATAAAACTTTACAAGGTAACCATCCCTTTTATTTTTATTTTTTTTTCTACGTTTTATATAGTTATAGTGGGTGTGGAAATAGTTATATATTCGCTTTATTCTGAAACCTTCAGTTTCGAGTAAAGTTATTTTGAAATAAAATATTTTCGTATTATGTAATAAATTAATAAAGACTATGTCACTTTTTGTTTTCGTCAAATTAAATCGAGCGAGTTTAACCCAATATCCTTCCATCATCCAACATGGACATAACATTACTAGAGGAATACGATTGGGAGCAAAATGTTATCGATGGGCCATTATTATCGGAAAGCGGTCTAACTTACACAGGATCCCCATCGGGCATCACCATCGACATGTTCCTGTTTCAGGTAGACACCATTGCTTCGTCTCGCGGATTGTCCGACCAAACCTTGTTATTCGAGTTACATACAATCTTGAAAGATATCGCCTTGCAGTGGTATTGGACATTCCGCAAACATAAGCCGAACGCTACCTGGACAGATCTACGAAGCGGTATCATCGAACGGTTTAAAGATCGCCGCACCAACTACGAAATCCGAATGGTCGAGACACGTAAGCAACTACCTGACGAAAGTTTTACGAATTTCTACGACCAAGTGTGGAGTTAATCGTTACAATGTCGTACCCCGTACTCGGACGAGGAGCTCATCGAAATATTAATGGCGAACATGAAGCCAGAACTGCAGTACCATCTTACCGATCGTCAGTTTAGCAGCATCAACGAGCTGATCAAAAGTTGCTCTGCTTGGAAGGAGTCTTTCAGGCGGATCAGAGCTACGGCGGACCCTTCAGCCCATCCACGACGCGTAATCAATGAGTCATCAGGCAGTCCGTATGATGATGCTGAAGCGTATGACTCGTACGAGAATTACCCCTTTACTGATGTACTACCTGATAACTCCGTATCCGCAATTCACATGGGGAGCAGGTTTCCATCGGCAGCGGCGAGACGTCCTGGCGGACAAGTCCCAGCAGACAGCTCGAGATCAGTTGGTAAACAACAATCAAATTACGGTAAAAATGTCGTCACCACAACGGCCACTCAGACGGAGTGTACCGAGATCAAATCCACCTCCACTCAGACTGCTTATAGTAGAGAGGATAGAGCCATTCAGGAGAATGCAGCGGGCAATACAAACGCGAAACTCCGCTCCCCATCGAATCCGATGAAGAAGTAAAGTCGTCTGCCAGTAATGATTCCTTTCCTGATCCTTCTTCCTTACCAAATTCCCTTTCCCTTCCTGTCGCTCTTAAGTTTTTCTATAATTCTCCGTCGTTAGCTAAGTTAGATCGTTTAAAACGTTCCAAGAAATATTGGAACCACCGCGCTGCAATGAGAAATGACGTGATTTCCTCCGTTTTGTTCTCCGAGGATAGTGACACTCGGCCTTACGCCCAGGTCTTTATAAATAAGATCCCTTTTAAGGGTCTTCTCGACAGCGGGGCGAGTGTCAGTGTTCTCGGGAATGGATCGGAGAAAATCTTGTCCAATCCATTCGTAGAGTTTCATAATTTTCCATCCACGATAACTACCGCGAGTGGTCAAGTCCAACGAGTATTTGGTTACATACGAGCTAACGTCGAGTTTAATGGAATTACGCAAACCATGAATTTTCATGTTGTCCCTTCATTAGAACAACCGCTTTATTTGGGTATCGATTTTTGGAATCGTTTTGGAATTTTCCCAAAAATCTCCGCGCTAAATAATTCGGACGAATTAGGTGAAACTACCAACACACCCAAATTTCATATTTTAACATCTGATGATCGTCGTAAATTGGATCTAATCCGCGAACAGTTCCCGAGCAGCGATATTTTAGGTTTGGGCCGCACATCCCTCATCACTCATATGATCGATGTCGGTTCCGCAAAACCAGTCAAACAACGTTTTTATTCCGTATCCCCAGCTATCCAGAAACTCATGTATGCCGAGTTGGATAGGATGTTGTCTTTGGGGGTCATCGAGGAGTCACAAAGTTCCTGGTGTTCACCGGTCACGTTGGTGCGTAAGGCCAACGGCAAAGTTCGTTTGTGCTTGGATGTTAGAGAACTGAAACAAGGCAACCGTCAAGGATGCGTATCCGCTGCCAATAATCAACGGATTGTTGGGTCAAAATAGCGTTTACGGTTTCTGGACGGCCCTTGTATCAGTTCAAGGTGATTCCGTTTGGCTTGTGCAACGCACCGCAGACGCTTTATCGCTTAATGCACCGCGTGATCCCGTACCAGCTACACGATAAGGTCTTTGTGTACCTCGATGACCTTCTGGTCACATCCTCCACTCTGGCCGAACACTTCGAGTTGCTACAACAGGTTGCTGGATATCTGACGGATGCCGGTTTAACAATCAATTTGACGAAAATTAAGTTTGTGTTGAAAGAAGTCGATTATTTAGGTTATATTGTGGGTGATGGCTGCCTCCGTACAAACCCAGATAAATGTAAAGCTATTCTGGAGTACCCTATCCCGAAAACGACGAAATAGATTAGCCGTTTTCTGGCAATGTGCGGATGGTACCGTCGCTTCATTCCAAATTTCGCCTCCTTAGCTTCTAGTCTCACCGATCTTACTGGTAAAAACACTAAAATATGTTGGTCTGCAGCTGCTGATTCTTATTTTCACGTTCTCAAAACCGCCTTGTCAACTGCCCCAGTTTTGACGCATCCTGATTATACAAAACCCTTTTTTATTCAGTGTGATGCCAGTGCCGTTGGGGTCGGTAGTGTCTTATTTCAGGTGGACGCCGAGGGGGTGGAGCGGCCCATTGAGTTTTACTCTCATAAGCTCAATGCGGCGCAGCGAAACTACTCGGTGACCGAGCTGGAATGCTACGCTGCCGTCCTCAGCGTGCGAAAATTTCGTCCCTACGTAGAAGGCTATCCGTTCGTCATTTACACTGACCATTCCAGTTTGCGCTGGCTAATGAGTCAAAAAGACCTCTCCGGACGTTTGGCGAGATGGAGTCTTAAACTCCAAGCGCTGGATTTTCAAATTGGATACCGAAAAGGTTCAGTTAACGTTGTACCTGATGCGCTGTCTCGAGCTTTTCCGGATGAACCCGCTCCTTGTCAGGATGAGTCCGAGAGTAAGAGCACGCCTGATCCTGGTGTTCAATTTGGAGATCCAGTCTTGTCGAGTAAAAACATCGACCCTTCCGTGAATGCGTTGGTACCTTCTTCGGTCCTCATTCTACACGTTGATCAAAATTCGGTTGCTTTCCAAGATCCAGATTACGTCGATCATATCGAAAAATTTCGTAGCTTAAAAGATTGTTCGCACAATTATAAAATCCAGGATGATAAACTGTTAATATCCCCTTCGTTTGGTTTTAAATATATGGATACCGATTTGTCGAATTGGAAACTTGTTATTCCGAATTTATTAACTCAATCGCTTATCGAACAGACACACATACCTCCCACTTCAGCACATTTAGGCGGCAGCAAAACTCTCGAGCGCCTTCAGCGTCAATTTTTCTGGCCTCAGATGGCAAAACAAGTTAAACAGTATGTTGCTAGCTGCACTAAATGTAAAATGAACAAGACTGTTAATTACTCAACACAACCAGCCATGGGAGCACAGGTTAAGTCAACTCGCCCGTTCCAAAAATTGTATGTCGATTTTTTGGGTCCGTACCCACGTTCGAAACTCGGAAAGACCTGTATCGTTATCGTTCTGGATCATTATTCGAAATTCGTAGTTGTAAAACCCTTACGCGAAGCGTCTGCCTTCTTATTGTGTCGATTTTTGGAAAATGAAATATTTTTATTGTTCTCGGTGCCCGAAATTATTACTTCTGACAATGGGAAGCAATTTACCTCGAATTTATTTAAAGATTTGTTGTCTAAATACGGTGTAACACCTATTCGTACGCCGGTGTATTCGCCCCAAAGCAACGCATCCGAGCGTGTTAATAGAACGTTGATTGCCAGCATTCGATCATATTTGAGCGATCACGATCATAATTTGTGGGACAAGAAGTTGCAAGAAATTGCAGCCGCGTTACGAAATGCTGTACATGATACGCTACATTACTCCCCTCATTATGTCGTGTTCGGTCAACATATGTCGATGCACGGTTCAGATTACTCACTGCGACGATTACTCGATGAACATGATCCCAGCAAAGTCCAGGTATGGGCTAAGCCAGATCGAGTAAATCTCCTAAAAGATCGTATCATCCATTATCTACGCGTAGCACACGAAAAGGGGGCTCAACATTACAACTTACGTAGTAATAAGCGTTCCTTTCGAGTTGGACAACCCGTGTTTATACGATCTTTTGCTTTGAGCGATGCATCGAATAAATTTTCCGCCAAATTGGCTAGCAAATTCAAACCCGCGGTAATTTCTGGTAAGGTAGGTCAGGTTGCTTATTCAGTAGAAGATTTGAGTGGCAAAAACTTAGGTACCTAAGGTTTGTTTAAATCGTTTGTTATCTCGTTTCACATTGTTTGTTTTAGGCCCGGCTTATGTGACATCTCAGGGTGTTGGACGTTCCCACGGTTGTTACGACTCACTGGGGTCATAACCTGGCGTAATATGCCAAAATTCTTTTAAAATTTTAAAATTAAACTGTTTTGCTGATGGGATTCCCATCTACCGTATAATAGATGTACTAACATAAATTTTTCGGTATTGCCTTTTATTCCCAAACCACGCCAGCCTGTACACTTTTAATTGGTATAATTTCGTTTGTTTTCAACGATTTGTATTTTTGTAAACTAAAGTATTTTGTCTTATTGTCTCATTTTTCCCTATGTAAACTTTTCTTGTTGGTGGTAATGCGAACGCGAACGGGAGAGAGAGGTAAATGTGTATCGAGCGTGTGTATAACATAACATTCCATAAGAATGTTTTTCTTATATGCCTCTCGTTTACATCAATGCGAATTGATGTAAACGAGAAACAGAGAAAAAAGACATTCTTCTGGAATGTTTTGCGCGTCGTTTGTGCGGCGTAAGAATTTTTTTGGATGAGTCGAGTTTTGATTTTTGATAAGTCGAGTCGAGTGTTTTAAATTGGAAGAATAAAAAGTTGTAATTTTCTTCGGTAATTTTGTTTGGGTTTTTGGGTTTGACCAAATTCCATTTTCTTAATATCTGATGATTTTTTTTTATTTTGTACCGGATTATAATTTGTTATTAAACCAAGTTTTGTGAATTCTAAAACGTGAAGAGACGTATTATAAAACAAAAATTAATTAAGAAAAACGTGTACAAATTTGATGGTGTGTTAACAATAAAAATCGAAACCATAAAAATATTTTTTTTATTGTCTTGTGTGTGCATCATTACAAAGTACGCTACCAAAATACCGAATTTTGTTGTATTTGAGGATAGCCGATTCGAGACAGCAAAGTGATTTACCCAGATATACGAATTGTGCCAAATTTTTCTAAATTGCCTTCCACTTGGATTGCTGTTATTTACATGGTGTAAAATTTAACTGAATACTATATACAACGAGAAGAGACGGAATATTTCTGCCTACGAGATATAAAACGGTGGTGCAATTAACGGGTGGCCCGTTAAGGCCACATTATAAACGGTTTACGGCGAGCCAACGCCCCACACATTTTGGGTGACCAGTTGAGGTCACACGGCGGGTGCGGATTCGGCGGCCAGTTGAGGCCAGCCGTAGTAGTTTGCAACGTAACGGTAGCCAACCGGCTATTGTGTTTATTTGGTTATCAGTGGTCTGCCGCAACGTAACGGTAGCCAACCGGCTATTGTGTTTTTTTGTTTTTTCGGTGGTCTGCCGCAACGTAACGGTAGCCAACCGGCTATTGTGTTTTTTTGTTTTTTTCGGTGGTCTGCCGCAACGTACCGGTAGCCAACCGGCTATTGTTTTGTTATTTTATCGGTGGTCTGACGCAACGTAACGGGTTGCCAACCGGCTATTGTGTTTATTTGGTTATCGGTGGTCTGCCGCAACGACGGGTAGCCAACCAACCGGTGGCCCGACTTTTGGTATCGGGGAAAGGCCCGCAACAGCAAATTTTTTTTTATTATTATTTTGAAAAAAAAAATAATAATATTAATTAAGGTACGATTTTTGTTATATATATTTTTTTTAATCTTCTTAAATTTTTTTTGATTGTATTTTTATAATCTTGTTAAAGTTAGCCGACATTTTCCAGCCGAAAGATAATGCAGATAGTGTCTTGACTATTTTTGAACTCTCTTTATACTCTCGCTCCTATCGATTTTTAAATTCCTACAAACTGAAATAATTTCTCCTTCACCTGAATGATATAACCCGGTCCTAAATTCTCCTAAATTCGAGTTCATGTTTTATTTTTGCTGTATTCAAGTTCATTCGAATCTGCATTATCGACATTATTCGGCTGGAGCGAGTCGGCTAACTTTAACAGTATTGATTAGTTTTGTTACCTGATGAATTATCATTTCATCGGACGTTGTTATTTGACTCCTCGTCGGCAAAGTTGAATTTAATGGATGCGTCTGGAGCTAGCATTGATGGCAAGGATGATGAGTTTAGGCGTTGACGCATGTTTTCATCATATTTTGTGAATCTTTCCCGTACTACTTGCCTGTCTTTATAGTACTGGTGTGTTGGTTCTATTTCCGGTTGGAACTCCCTTATTTTATTGTCCATATCGATGTACTCGTTGTACGTCTTTTTTAGCATTGCTATTCTCAACTCAAGATATTTTTTCGTTTTCCGAGCTGCACCATCTTTTTTATAGTTTGAGATGATGTCTATGGTTTTATTGACAGCGGTGCTAGTTTATTGTTGTATGGCGTAGACGTTGGTTTATTTGCCGGTTGTTGCTTGGCTGTTGAATTCCGATACCTCTTGTTGTGATGAGATCGAAACTTCAACGTATTTTGTCCTATAGCACTATGTTTGTAGGGCGTATTGGCTGCCGGTTGTTGTGGTAGCTCGAAATCCCAATGTAAAATTCATTTACAAAGTGAGTTTTATTGTCCGCCGGTTGTGCTGGAGGCTCGAAGGACCATGTAAAAATCTGGCCTCTGCCTGGATTTGTATGCTTAGGTGAGTATTTGGTTTATCACTGGTGAGCTCCAAATATTCACTGAGAATTAAACTAACTGTTGTTATGCGTTTATAATTCAATTCTACTTTATTACCTCAATAAATCGGGTTTTTAAACATAAATATTGCTTACGCATCAAATCATGAATATTATATACAACAAAAACACACAATACAATATAAAAAAAATTAAAATTGTTGAATTTGCTACAATATACAATATTCCACCTGTGTCATTGCCCGTTTGGAATATTGTATTATTGCGCATGTTGACGTTGTTTCAACACCCCAGCAAACAAACGCTGATAGCAGAATGAAATAGATGGAAACATTTGCACTCGCCGAAGCGAGAAAACAAATAAATTTACTTCGGTTTCTTCTATGCACTGCAATTTTTACCCCCACCTAATCTCTTGTTTATCAATTTCATTACAATTGCCCAAGATAGAGCTACCAACATTTTATGGCGATTATGAGCGTTGGAGCTCCTTCAACGACATTTTCACTAAGCTCATTCACAACAACAATAAGCTATCTGATACAATCAAAAGGACGTACTTGAAGGCAAATCTACAAAAGGGAGCAGCCCAGTTGATCAGTCACCTCTCAACAACTGGTGACAATTACAACAAGGCCTGGGAAATACTGCAAGCAAGGTACAACAACCCTAGATTATTAGCAAACAAGTATTTCAACTCATTACTAACTTTGCCAACAATACATGCACCATCAGCGGCAGCAATTCGTAATTTGCATGATACTACAGTTGAAATATTGCACAACATCAACAAATTAAAATTGCACTTTCCGTTCGAAGGCCTAGTGATGTTCATTTTAGGCAAAAAGCTAGACCCGGAAACCACTAGGCTCTACGAAACGTCATTAGAGAATCCGAAACAAACTAAACGAATCAAGGAATTCTTAATTTTCATAGAAAGAAGATTCCAATCGCTAGAGGCTATGGGGTTTAACAAGGTGATAAACGCACAGCCGCAATCAATGGTACCACTGAAACGGGTACATGCTACAACCGTAGACAGCCAGTGTGTACTAAAGGGATGCCAAGGAAAGCATCAGCTGCAAGACTGCAATCAGTTTAAGCTAATGCCAACGCTAGACAGAAGCAAGTTGGTCAGCGAAACAACTACTTGTGTACGTTGTTTAACGCGACATCCAAGAGGTAGCTCATGCAGATCTGAAATGCGATGCATTGTGTGCCAAGAACATCAACACACTCTACTGCATGGTAATAACAAGGCATCGATTAACATGGGGACAACACAAACTCTAATAGTTAAACAACAAGGACCTGTATTACTAGCAACAGCAATGGTCAGAGTAGCAACAGACACTGGACATCTCACCACAATGAGAACGTTAATTGATTCAAGGTCCCAAGCTACATTAATATCATCGAGAGCTGCCAATCTGCTAAACATCAAAAAGAGAAAAACACATGTGGACATTTCAGGCATTGGCGGTAGCGAAGCAGGAATCTGCAAACATACAATCAACATAAAGCTGGTGCCAAGATTCAATGGAGACTTTAGCTTGGACGTGGAAGCTTTGGTATTAAACAAATTAACTCATCAACTACCAGAAGCTGATATCGACAATATCACATTGACCCATTTCAACAACATAAAACTAGCAGATCCACACTACAATTTATCTCAACCGATTAGTATTATACTAGGCGCAGATTACTATCCATTAATAATAGCTAAGAACATTATCAAGGGTAGCCACCGAGAGCCAATGACGCAGAACACAGAGTTCGGGTGGATTATAATCGGTAGCGTGAGTAACATGGACAACCAAGTAAGAAGAGCCAAGATTTGTCAAAGATCCTGACTACGAACAATTATATAAACAATTCATGAAAGAATATATAGATTTGAACCACATGGAGTTAATGCAAGAAAAACCAAAAGTTGAGTCCGTCGATAATATGTATTACATACCTCATCATGGCATTATCAAACCAGGTAGCTCAACGACCAAGCTTCGAGTGGTGTTTGATGCATCATCAAAAACAACAACTGGGGTCTTGTTAAACGACATCGTGATGACCGGTCCCAAACTACAAGAAGACTTGGCCGACATACTACTATAAGGTGGAAGAAACACAAGATTGTCATGACAGCCGACTAAACACAAACGACCAGAACTATCACCGAGTGTTATGGAGACAGGATCCTTCCGTGTCGATAAAAGCATATAGGCTAAAAACAATAGCATACGGAACTACCGCTGCCAGCTTCCTAGCGGTAAGAACATTGATTCAACTTTCCAAGGAAGGATCTAACACTCATCCAAAAGCAGCTAAAATAATGATGACCGACTTCTATATGGACGATTTACTCACTGGCACAGACAGTATTGATGAGGCTCTACTGGTGCTGCAAGAACTGCAAGCTCTCACAGCACAAGGTGGATTCAATTTGAGAAAATCGGCATCCAACTTTCAAAAAATATTGCAAAGCATTCCTAGAGAGCAACAAGTCAACGGAAATATTCAAATAAAATTAAATGACACCATTAAAACGTTGGGAATACTATACAATCCGGCGGAAGATATTTTCGAATTCGATATAGCCGGACTGCAGCTGACCAACAACCAGCACACCAAACGTTCATTCCTATCTGACTAATCAAAGCTCTTTGATCCCATAGGATGGCTGTCGCCGACAACAATCATGGCCAAGATCATGATGCAGGATGTTTGGAAAATGGGAATAAGCTGGGATGAACAACTACCAGGAAGAATAAGTGCCAAATGGCAGAACTACAAAAAATGACCTGGATAAAATATCAAAATTAAAAATTCCAAGATGGCTCAGTACAACACTCACGCCTATGCGGCAGTGGTTTATTGTAAGACAGTCAGCTGGACGGTAATAAAAATTTCGCACATACTTGCAGAGTTATTTAACAGACTGTATACATACAGCAAAATCAAGCGCACGGTCGCATATTGCCTACGATTCATAAACAACTGCAAACAAGAAAATTGAACTTAAGGCAGCAGAAACAGCAATTATAAAAATAACCTAAGAGCAAGATTTCGGACTAGAAATCGTCCGCATAACTAAGGACATCCGGCTCGAAGGACCATGTAAAAATCTGGCCTCTGCCTTGATTTTTATGCTTAGGTGAGTATTTGGTTTATCACTGGTGAGCTCCAAATATTCACTGAGAATTAAACTAACTGTTGTTATGCGTTTATAATTCAATTCTACTTTATTACCTCAATAAATCGGGGTTTTATACATAAATATTGCTTACGCATCAAATCATGAATATTATATACAACAAAAACACACAATAAAATATAAAAAAATTAAAATTATTGAATTTGCATCATATAATATAAAATTAAACCTGTTGAATTTGCTACAATATACAATATTCCACCTGTGTCATTGCCCGATTGGAATATTGCATTGTCGACTTGGGAAATCGAAGACATTCGAATGTTGTCACTCATGTCCTGACGTTTATCGTTCGAGGAATATTTGTCAAATATAAATATCCGATATCATATTATCCTACCGAGAATGGGATATCTGCAACAGATTTAGTCGAGTTAATTACAAAAAATATTGGAACGGCTCGCAAAATGGCTTTTGATCTAAGAGCCACCATATGCGATCAAGGGTCAAACAACCGGAATGCATACAAATCCTTTGGAGTAACATCTAATAAACCTTCTTTCAATGTCGAAGGTAAAAATGTGTTTGAATTTAATGATGTTCCACACTTATGGAAGTCAACCCGGCAAAATTTAATTGTAGTCGATATAATAACACCAGATGGCACCGAAAGTTGGAAGGTTATAAAAGAGTTGTTTGAAATGGAACGACATAGCATCACCGAGCTTTGCCCAAAATTGCAGGAGAAACACATTTACCCAACAAACATGCAAAAAATGATGGTTAGCACTGTTGTCCAAATTTTTAGCTACACTGCAGCGGCAGCAACACGAACAAATTATTCTTTGAATAAATTCTCCGAACAAGTAAAACCCGCAAACTTTGTAGAAAATTTGAATAAGCTCTGGGATCTGTGGAATTAAACAAAAACAAGATAACTGCAAAAACATAAATGTTGGAAAATCACATTTAAAGCTTGAAGTCGTAGTGTATTTCTATGAAAGACAATCGCCTTTTTTGTTGACTTTCTAAGAAAATAATGAACAGCTTAAAAAACTGTTCTGGGTAATAAATAGAATTACAAATTCTGGATCGATTGATTATAAAAACTAGAAAAGTGGATATCTGCAGATATCCTGTTTTTGTTTAATTCCACAGATCTAAACAGTTCCGACATTTTCAGAGAAACCCAAACAAACAGCCTCTAAGACAAAACAATGCCGTTTATTTACATATTAAAAAAAATGCAAAATATTTAAAAAAAAACTTCAATTTAATAAAAAGTCAAAAGGTTTTTGTGTTGACGGGTTGATAATGACATTAAATAGAATTTTAAATTTAGTTGATGAACTTATTAAAGATTATTCTTCGATAACATATATTTTGGCGCAAAAATTGGATCAGGACGTCTTAGAAAACACATTCGCAGTTACCAGAGGAAGAGGAGGTTTTTGTAGAAATCCGTCAATCCTAGAATTTAGCAGAATTTTTGCACAAATATCGTGTATAAAATTATTAAAAAACACAAACTTATCGAATTGTATTGATGATGAACACGGATTATTAATGGTCGTTGAAGATTTCCTGTACAACGATCCGATATGTAACGACAATTTTCTTAAATTGGGCGCAATGAGCGGAATCAACAACCTAGATGAATTAGACGATATTCCATGCCTAGAGAACATAGTTTTGGAAAACCCAATTTGCATATGACGACAACAAGTATAATAATGGATGATGCGTCACTAAAATATTTTATGGGTTACATATTCCATAGAATTAATAAATTTGAAAAGTGTAATGATTGTCAAGGGTTAATAATTAAATTTAATAAAAACATGACAACAAATAGTGAATATTTTATTTACTATAAAAATTATACAGCGAATTCAGATGTAAATATAGTTTTTTAATATTAAATTGCGTACGATGCACGTGCACTTGTTTAGAAATGTATCATAATTTATATTATTAATTTCGTATATAATCTGATATCATTACATGAATGCATACTTGCACCATAGCAAAATAAGTCTACTATAGATTTCTTTTTTTATAAATCGACAGATAAAAATGTGTTGAGAAAAAAACTTCTGATAATTCCAAATTCCAATGTCATGATTGCGATGGTGACTTTACATTCGTATTGACATTTACGTATTATATTGGAAACAAATTGTTTAGTTTTGTATAAGCAGGTATGGTTTTGTATAAGCAGGGAACAAAATATAGTATAAACAGAAATAAATAAAACCTCGACGAGTCGAGACGACAACCAAAGTTTTTTAAATTTAAATCGTATTTTTGTTGTTCTACGATTCTTTCCTTGTTTCCTTCCCCTTTACCAATAACCTAACAAGAGTTTGTATGTAAAGTGAAAGGAAACGAGGAAAGAATCACGACATTATTTTAAATCTGCACATTGCTATATTTATCATATGTATATTACACGCATGTTAATACTATGAAATTAAACTGGCCCAAGTTTGTTATGAACCCAAGTTTGTGTAAAATATGGCATTACTTAAATTGATGATGAAATTTTAAATCCATTTTACCACAATAACAATTATTACTTCAAACTGCCACCATAACGAACCGCATGTATTGGATTAAACTAAAGATTATAAAAATTGTCATCACCCAAAGCTAACCCAAAACATGAAAAACGGTTTATGTATGTAAATTATATAATGGAACGGCACATTCGTCGCTGAATTTGTGCTCCGTTGCCAGAATAGTTATATTATCTATATAGTTCTCACATCAGTGACCGCAGCACGTTTGCCAGCTAGGAATCGTCGGTTAAGAAGAAGTGCTGCTTAGGTATCCATACAGATGGCCAGTGAAATGAGCCAGGATATTAACAAAAAAAAAGTAGAAAATTAAACACTACCATACAACAGTATAATCCAGATCGATAAAAAAGATTTAATAATTTCGTCTGCGATATCACAACCACTTTCTTTTGCCTTTTACGCTATTTGCCGTAGGCACTTGGCGAAACACACTTATAAACACATTTTATTAAACACTTGTTTTTTATTTCGCAAAATTATATTTTTGAATATTTTAATTAAAAAATTTGTTCAAAATGTTTAAAAAATCACTTGATCGATTTTGACTTATTAGGTCATCATGTTAGGTCAGAGTATCTACTGATTTGTAAAAGTAAAAATTTTTTATATAGAAGAAAAAAGCAAAAAATAAGCAAAAGGGGTGTTCAACGGATACTAGCTGCTTATGACAGCAGTAAAACTTCGATGACCCAGTCATACTTACCTGATATAAACTCTACCTGTAACACATAAAACTACCTGGAATACATCTTATAAATGCATTACATAAACCTAAAAACCTAGAATAAGCATTATCAATTATTTAATACTTACCTTCCTATTACATACATTTATATTGAGTACCTAGAAATTAGTTTAAATTATTATTAGTACAACCAAACCAAAACATATGTAAACAATATGCATAACAATAATTTGTCCTTGAACTTGAACTTCAATTGATGATCAAACCAAATTGTGTTATGCATATTGGAAACATAATATTAACGTAGAATTTCACTTTTAATTATTAACGACCTATAAATCACATTAATTATTATTATATATATATACTAACAATATTATCAATAGATAAATGTAAGTTTATTATTTCCACTTACAATTTTGTTATCTATTGACATTTTTGTTATTTGTATTCTATTGACATTTGTGTACCACTACAAATGCAATATTGATGTGTAACAGCCCTAAGCTGTTACATTAGTTTATTTCGAAATTTAATATGACACACGATCAGTTCATGCAAAATACTTGATGATATGTTTACTGACGCACTGTACTAAAATGTACCAACTTTCAATCATCGCACTGTAGGATTGATGTACACTCTTCATTGTTATCGCTTAAGTATTGCACGATTATGTTGTTGATCAAGTTGACTTCCGATTCAACTCTTTCTTTGTATTGGTATATGTAAATAATAAACTGTGTTCGATGGTTACGGATGAGCCTTACGGTCTTTATTAAACCATTAGTATAGTGACCACCGCCGTGGAATTTACTCTAAATATAATTAAAAGGTAATGTTTAAATTTAAAATAACAAATTTTGTGAATGGTGCAAATAATTAAAAGAAATAATTTTTGTGTTATCGTGTAGTAACTAGTGGCAATTTTTGGATATTTTTTTTTGATAAACATCGCCGGTTGTAGTTATAAACGGAAAACTAGGACCGCATAGCAGAATACACACTGGGATAGTCATATTTTGTTTGAATATACATAAGCTTTATTCCGAAGGTATTTCTTTTTTTTATTTCTATAAATACGAGTATTCCGGTAACTTTTCGCGTTCAATGTAAATAAAATTTCGCAATTATATTTACGGTTCATATATATGCATTGAATACTAACAGCTTTTCGTTTTTCCGTGTTATACAGAAACCGTGAATTAGATTCGAAAAACAATCGATTCTCTAAATTTAATTTACGGGATTGCCGCCAAGTTCGGATAAAACATACCGGTAAGCGTTTTCTAAAATTATTTACTGGTTCGATTCCACGGCATATTTATTTGCGAAGATCATAAACAAGGTCATATTGCATGTGTCTATGCGACAACAGTGCTTGCTCATCGAACCAACGTTTAAGTTATCTTGTTCAACAACAACAAAATCGCATAAATAAATACATACATTATCGAGCAATTATCATTAAAACTATACGTAAGATTACTATACTAAGAAAAATATGAATCCTCTTAAATTATGTATCTTTGCTTGGGCCATGGTTCTAAACCCTCCATTTATTATGCATGCGTAAAACTTAGTTAATATAGTATTATTATATTATTTATTTATTTATTTATTTAATCATATTTTATTTATATATATATATATAACCAATTTATTTATGAAAATATATTTGATCATATTTATTTAATACATATTACATATAAACATATTATTACCTATATACAATTTATGATTTATTAAATTATTTATGTACCAAATTTATTTATACATATTTATCAAATTATTAATTACTTTACATATTGATCTATTTATTTTGCTTGGTTAATAAAACTTATGTTATGCGTTGATTGAAAGAAAATTCCTAAATCTTATCATTCACCCCTTAAATTTTTTATAAACATTTTTTTTTTTTTTTTTTTTGCAATAAGTGATCATGTGTTTTGCTGGGATCCGTGTTTTTTTCTTAGAAACTAGTGCTGTTATGAGTGATTAAAACAAATATCGGTATAATGATTTAAGTTTAACCACACGAAGGGTACACCATTTTAATGGCGGTACACAACGGAAGGGTGGGTGTAGAAACAGTGTTCACGCGATCTATGAACACTAATCAGTGCCAATGAATTCTAATTGTGATAAATATTTTGTGATAAACGTGTTGTAAAGAATCTCTCAAATGACATTCAGGTCATAAACTTTATATACAGCACTTTCTAGCTCCTGTAGTTAGTGGAAAGATTCCCCCCCAACGGACTGTTATCTAGCCGGCAACGTGCTGTATCCACTTAACAAAACTAACAGGAGATTCTGTTAACGGACGCTGTACAACTTTAGCCTCCCTTTTTATTTTTATGTTGCAAGGGTTAAATTTCGAAGCCGTCCGTTACAGTGGCGCCCAATTTCGGTAACAATTTTAATTTTGTTTGGGAGATTTTTTTTTGTTGTTAGCGGTAAGGCCAAAAATAGTTTAGGGTAAAGATCATTTTTTTATTATTAAATAATTTAGTCAATTAACCTTTTATTTGTGTTGATTATAAATTCATTTCCACTGTGTGGTGTATTGAATTGAATAGTTTATTTAATCAACAAATTTTGATTTAGGTATGTGGGGAAGCGTGTTATTTCCGTTTCGGTTTCGGACGTTTGGTTGAACTCAACCTTGATTTTAGCACTTACAGATACCACTTCTTTGAGTATAAAATTAGAGCAAGATAGATGATACCATGTTTAAAATATGCTAACTTTTCCCTGTAGGTTTGAGTGTTAGTAGCAAGTCTAATCTCGGGTATTAAATTGTTTTTTTTTGTAGTTTGAACATTGTTTTTTTTATCTTTCCGCAGTAATGCGTTGGTTATTGGTAACCGTGAAGACGATAAAATATTAGTTTAAACGCAACTTCTTTGTAATTAATAAGCTTAATTTTTTTTTTGTTCTGTTGGTCAACCCCTATCACCAATATAATTCGAAGTAGAAGGTTTATCACAATTGGCGCTTCGGTACGTTGTTTCTCATGTAGTGGGGTTAAACTTAAATCATTAGCTTATGATACTATTCCAAACTTACAATTTATTAATTAAAAATTTAGAATTTAGTGTTATGTGGGAAGATTTGTGAACTTAAACGGTTACTTTTGATTTTTATTATTGTGTTTTTTTATTGGTAACCTCGATTTTCTTATTGAAGATAATAATATTATATATTTACCACAAAAATGGAAGTAGGATATCTCGAATGTGACGAGTTAGAAGTTGAATGCCAAATTAGAAATATTAGTGGTAATATTGCGACAAGAATAGCTTCATTAAAAGAAGCTTTGACGAGAGAAAATAATGGTGAAATAGAACAACCTGCTCAGCCTCACTCGTCAGCTGCACGATATCCAAAACGCGAAATTACAACATGTGCGAGTAAACTGCAAAATATTCAAGAAGCATTAGAGGGGCTAATGCAAAGTGGTGAAACATTGGATTCCGATAAGTTAGAATTATTGAAAACCGGAAGTGAGCATGTCTTAGGTCGTCTTAACAGAATTGTTAGGACTAAAACCGGTCCAACTAAGGTGGGATCTCAAGATCTAATCACAAATTGTAATAAATTATCAGGATGTCTGAACGATTTACGTAGTAAGCAAAGTTCTATACCTGAGGTTGAAAAATCTCTGAAGGAATTGATTATACGTATCCCTGACAGTGATGGGGACGACGGGCCTATCTTGACAGACTTACATGAAGATGAGGAGAAAGATACTTGTAAATTCGTTGGAATAGAACAGATAGACATAAACACTAATGCAAGTTCTCAACAGGAATACGCACAAGGAACAACTGGTGTATCTGGGAGTATAAATTTAAATCAAGCGCAGATAAATGCTATTGTGGATGCACTCGTTGTCAAATTAAACTTGCCTAAAACGGACACTGCTGTAGCCACCAAAGACTTTCAATCAGTAAAAACACTTAGTTCGCCAGAAATTCATTCGTCTGCGGTCGTACCTCCGCCTCAAACATCTACACAATTTGATCCAGCTAGACCACCTCCAAATCACAATATTTGTTTCGCACAACCTGCCTTTAACCAACAATGTCATAATACACTATCTTCAGACGTTCCAGATACCTACCTGAAAAGGAATGGTCGACTTGAAATACACAGATGGGCTGTTGCATTCAGTGGTGAAATTGGAGAAATTCCGGTGGAAAGGTTCATCTACAGAGTAGAGAGCTTGGCCGCTTCTAATGGGGTAGGTCACGATTTTTTAGTGAGAAACTTAAATGTGTTACTAAATGGTAAAGCAAGAGAGTGGTATTGGATGTTTGCAGAGAGGGAGAAAAACGTCACTTGGGATTAACTTCGTAGTGCTATGATTCATCGATTCCAAGACAGGCGAACAGACATAGACATTAGACAGGCTTTGGAGAGACGCAAACAAAGGGTTAAGGAAACATTCTTAGATTTTTATAACGACATATTGTCAATGTCATTACCATTGCAAATTCCCATGACTGAGATTGAAACCATTAATCTACTTTTTAGAAATATGAGGCCTGGTTTACGGTCTAATTTTGCTGGACAAACTTTTTACAACATTTCGACTTTGGTAAATCGATCTATTGCAGTTGAGGACACATGGAATCGCTTAGGTTGGATTCCCGAAATGGTTTACTCAAGACGTCAAATTAACGAGCTCGAGAAGGATGATGGTTATGAAGAGAGGGTATGCAAACCGATCAATTTTTCTGAGTTGCCTAAGGACTATGAGTCTGTGTGTGCTGTAACTTGGAGAAATAACGCAATGACATCAAACCCAACTAACGAACGCGCACGAAATAGTTGTTGGAATTGCGGAGATAACACTCATTTCTTTAAGGATTGTACGATACCAGTTAATCACAAGTTCTGCTTTGGCTGCGGTGAAAAGAACGTTATCAAGATGAATTGTCAAACATGCCGAAATGCGAGGGCATCGGGAAAATCTCAACGGGGTGTCAGAAACATTGGGGTTCTGAGATTCCAAAACCAATCATCGAATATCACCAAGCCAGATATGGTAGACTCGGTGACGAATACAGATCCCGAATTCTACAGGATACTACAGAGGAAAAAGGAATAACGAAGGTACCAAATTCATCAAAATCTACTCAAACAGTTTCTAATTCGCAAAGGAAAAGCCATTTACTACGTAGTCTAAGGTATTTTAAAACTCGCAGAGAGATAAGAAAGATAATTGATGCATCCACGATTGCTTGTAACAAAGATAATAGACCATACGCAGATGTTATTATTAATGGGGTACCGTATCGCGGGCTTTTGGACAGTGGAGCAAATATTTCAGTTCTTGGGCTAGGCTCCGAACAATTTATTGAAGATAATAATATCAAATTACATAGCTTGAATTGACTGTTATCAACCGCAAGTGGTGAACCTCAACGAATCATCGGACATATAATAATAAAGGTATCATATGCCGGAAAAACAAAAACAATGAGACTTCATGTTGCCCCAAATCTCACCCAGCCATTATATCTGGGCATAGACTTTTGGGAGCTCTTTGGACTAGTACCGTTAATGATTAATGAACTAGATAACATATCTCTTAAGTCCAATGAAAACCCTGGTAACAATAAACACCAATTAAACTGTGTACAAGAAGAAGCATTGCGTAACGTTGTCGAGAAATTTCCGTCGTCTGAGAACGGGCTAGGTAAAACGCATATTTTATCACATCGCATCGATGTTGGGAATGCAATCGCGGTAAAACAGCGTTTTTATTCAGTTTCACACAAAAAACAGGAGGAGATGTATAATGAGTTAGACCGGATGTTGGCCTTAGGAGTCATAGAAGAAAGTACCAGTTCCTGGTCATCTCCAGTTACTCTAGTGACAAAGGCGAACGGGAAAGTTCGTCTGTGTCTCGATGCGAGGAAGGTGAACTCGGTCACTGTGAGGGATGCTTATCCCTTGCCATTGATAGAGGGGTTACTAGGTCGACTGGATAAAACAAAATTTATAAGTACCATCGATCTAAAAGATGCCTTTTGGCAAATACCCCTCGAACTTTCGTCAAGGGATAAGACAGCCTTTACAGTGCCGGGTCGTCCACTCTACCAATTTGCCGTCATGCCGTTTGGGCTGTGTAACGCAGCCCAAACGATGTGTCGGCTGATGCACAAGGTTATTCCTCACCAATTGCACGATCGCGTCTTTGTTTACCTTGATGACCTCTTAGTGGTATCTGCAACTTTCGAGGAGCATTTATCACTATTGTCTGAAGTGGCTAGACTGTTAAAATTAGCAAATCTAACCATAAATGTAGAAAAGAGTAAATTTGTCCTCAAGGAAACAAAGTACCTAGGCTACGTGATCGGTGAGGGATGCCTCAGAGTGGACCCTGACAAGGTTCGTGCCATAGACGAATATCCCGTTCCCAAAACAGTCAAGCAGATTCGCAGGTTTCTGGGGATGACCGGCTGGTACAGGCGTTTTGTGTCTAATTATTCAAGTTTAGCTGCACCGATTACAGAATTGCTCAAAAAGAATAAAAGCAAATTGTGGAATATTGAAGCCCAAGCAGCATTCGATAGGTTAAAGAATGCGTTGGTCACGGCACCGGTTCTGGTTAATCCTGATTTTACTAGACACTTTTACATCCGTGCTCTTTCAAAAAGTCGACAACGGGGAAGAACATCCAATTGCGTTCATGTCGCACAAATTAAATAAAGCACAGAAAAATTACAGCATCACAGCACTCGAGTGTTTAGCAGCGGTGATGAGTGTTAAGAGGTTTAGACCTTATATTGACGGTTACGCCTTCACAATAATCACAGACCATTCGAGTTTGCGTTGGCTGATGGAGCAACGTGATTTGACTGGAAGGGTTGCACGATGGTCTATTAAACTGCAAGCGTTCGATTTTACCATTGAGTACAGGAAAGGATCGTTAAATGTTGTCCCAGACAGCCTATCTAGAGTCTACGTCGAAGCTTTAAATGGGAATAATACCGATGTACTTTATGTTGACCTAAATTCCAAAGCTTTTCAAGATGACGAATATGTTACCCGGATAAAAGCGGTGGAGAATTATTCGCGCCCTTCTGATAATTACAAAGTTCAAGATGGCAAGATCTATATTAAAACAGATACTGATATACTTACAGATTTACCAAAATGGAAACTTGTTATTCCTGACTCTCTAACTAGCTCTCTTATCGAAAAGGCCCACAATCCTCCATCTGCTGCGCATCAGGGAATTGAGCGAACAATTCACATGTTGAAGCGATACTTCTTTTGGCCTGCGATGAGTGCGCAAGTAAGGAAATTCATAAATTTGTGTGAGATATGCAAGTGTAGAAAGCCAGTTAACTATTCAACTAGACCAGAGATGGGCGCTAGTATCGAAGTACTACGCCCTTGGCAGCGTTTATATTTAGATTTCCTTGGTCCTTATCCGAGAACAAAGGACGGGTTCACACACATATTTATTTTAATGGATCAGTACAGTCGTTTTCCACTATTATTTCCACTTCGTTCGGCTTCCGCCGATAAAGTAGTTAAGTTACTTGAAGGTAAAGTCTTTCATGTCTTTGGAGTTCCTGAGAACATCTAAACTGACAATGGCTCCCAGTTCGAGTCGCAGATATTCGAGAATTTAATGAAGAAATATGGTGTAAAACATGATTTTACGGCCAAGTATTCTCCACAGGCGAACGCAGTGGAAAGAGTCAATAGGTCAGTGCTATCAGCTGTTAGAGCATATGTAAAAGATGATCATAAATCATGGGATCAACATCTCGATGAAATCGCGGGTGCTTTGCGGAACGTTGTTCATTCAAGTACCAGCTTCTCCCCACATTTTTTAGTTTTTGGACAACACAAAATTTTGCATGGCTCCAGCTATTCATTACTGAGAAATCTAAATTTTCTCCAAGAAAATCAGGCATATGTTCCAAACCATGCAGACTTACTAACGACATCGCAGGAAATCGTGTTAAGCCATCTGCGGAAAGCACATGAACGTAACTCCAGTGTGTATAATCTACGATCTAGACATAGAACATTTAATATAGGACAAAAAGTATTTGTTCGAAACTTCGTTCAAAGTAGCGCACCTAAAAATTTTTGTGGAAAGTTAGCATACAAATTTAAACCTGGCTTTATCTTACGAAAAGTCGGAAATGTGTCATATAAGGTTGGAGACGAAAAAGGTAAGACCTGGGGCATATACCATGCCAAGGATATAAGATAAGGAGACATTCCTTGTATGCGTAGAAAATTGTTTTAGAAAAATATTTTTGGAGTAGTACTAAAGCCCGGCTTTGAGACCATTTCTCGGGTGTGAGTCGTCCCCACGCTTGTAACAGCCCTAAGCTGTTACATTAGTTTATTTCGAAATTTAACATGACACACGATCAGTTCATGTAAAATACTTGATGATATGTTTACCGACGCACTGTACTAAAATGTACCAACTTTCAATCATCGCACTGTAGGATTGATGTACACTCTTCATTGTTATCGCTTAAGTATTGCACGATTATGTTGTTGATCAAGTTGGCTTCCGATTCAACTCTTTCTTTGTATTGGTATATGTAAATAATAAACTGTGTTCGATGGTTACGGATGAGCCTTACGGTCTTTATTAAACCATTAGTATAGTGACCACCGCCGTGGAATTTACTCTAAATATAATTAAAAGGTAATGTTTAAATTTAAAATAACAAATTTTGTGAATGGTGCAAATAATTAAAAGAAATAATTTTTGTGTTATCGTGTAGTAACTAGTGGCAATTTTTGGATATTTTTTTTTGATAAACATCGCCGGTTGTATAAACGGAAAACAAGGACCGCATAGCAGAATACACACTGGGATAGTCATATTTTGTTTGAATATACATAAGCTTTATTCCGAAGGTATTTCTTTTTTTTATTTCTATAAATACGAGTATTCTGGTAACTTTTCGCGTTCAATGTAAATAAAATTTCGCAATTATATTTACGGTTCATATATATGCATTGAATACTAACAGCTTTTCGTTTTTCCGTGTTATACAGAAACCGTGAATTAGATTCGAAAAACAATCGATTCTCTAAATTAAATTTACGGGATTGCCGCCAAGTTCGGATAAAACATACCGGTAAGCTTTTTTTAAAATTATTTACTGGTTCGATTCCACGGCATATTTATTTGCGAAGATCATAAACAAGGTCATATTGCATGTGTCTATGCGACAACAGTGCTTGCTCATCGAACCAACGTTTAAGTTATCTTGTTCAACAACAACAAAATCGCATAAATAAATACATACATTATCGAGCAATTATTATAAAACTAATAAAACTATACGTAAGATTACTATACTAAGAAAAATATGAATCCTCTTAAATTATGTATCTTTGCTTGGGCCATGGTTCTAAACCCTCCATTTATTATGCATGCGTAAAACTTAGTTAATATAGTATTATTATATTATTTATTTATTTATTTATTTAATCATATTTTATTTATATATATATATATATAACCAATTTATTTATGAAAATATATTTGATCATATTTATTTAATACATATTACATATAAACATATTATTACCTATATACAATTTATGATTTATTAAATTATTTATGTACCAAATTTATTTATACATATTTATCAAATTATTAATTACTTTACATATTGATCTATTTATTTTGCTTGGTTAATAAAACTTATGTTATGCATTGATTGAAAGAAAATTCCTAAATCTTATCATTCACCCCTTAAATTTTTTATAAACATTTTATTTTTTTTTTTGCAATAAGTGATCATGTGTTTTGCTGGGATCCGTGTTTTTTTCTTAGAAACTAGTGCTGTTATGAGTGATTAAAACAAATATCGGTATAATGATTTAAGTTTAACCACACGAAGGGTACACCATTTTAATGGCGGTACACAACGGAAGGGTGGGTGTAGAAACAGTGTTCACGCGATCTATGAACACTAATCAGTGCCAATGAATTCTAATTGTGATAAATATTTTGTGATAAACGTAAAGAATCTCTCAAATGACATTCAGGTCATAAACTTTATATACAGCACTTTCTAGCTCCTGTAGTTAGTGGAAAGATTCCCCCCCAACGGACTGTTATCTAGCCGGCAACGTGCTGTATCCACTTAACAAAACTAACAGGAGATTCTGTTAACGGACGCTGTACAACTTTAGCCTCCCTTTTTATTTTTTTGTTGCAAGGGTTAAATTTCGAAGCCGTCCGTTACAGATGCTACCCCTACGTATTATAGAATGCGTTTTATACCTAATATTATATAATGTAGTGCCATCTAGTGGCAATTAGTTTAGCGATTGTTGACCCTCTATATTTAAGAATATACAATAATTTTGTACCTAATAATGTAAAATAGAAAATTATCCCTCTTCTCATTGTAACCACAAAGACGTCAACATCAAAAATATTTGTAACAAATCCGAGTGTGATAAAATAAAATTAAAGTTAAAATTTATAAGATTTTATTTTATTCTTTTTATTAAAACAATTGTACACACAATATTTCCAATTTTGTACATTGTTTTTCTGGTCCTTCGAGCCGGATCGGCGACACGTGGCGAACATAACCTAGAAATACGGGATTATCGAAATAAGCAGAAGTTCTACCAATTTACCAACCAAAGGAGAAACCATCCATCCAAAATCCAGGTAACCGTTTTTATTTATTTTTTCCGTTTCCCGAATGTCATTAAACTTATCGTGAGTTTGAGTAAAAGTTTATTTCGGTAAAATGCCTCCAGAACCCACTATCGATCGCCCGGGTGCGCTTGTAAAACGTAAGGCCGTGATTAAAGGTCAATTAACAAAAATAGCTAATTTCGTTAATGAACGGGATTGTGATATTGACGGATTGAATTCTCGTTTATCCAAAGTGCACGAATTGTATAATCAGTTTATCGCCACCGAAGATAAACTGTTCCAATTAGATTCCGAAGCGGCTTCCGAAATGGAAGATCTAGATGACCAATACTTCCCACTGGTTACGAAAATCCAATCATTAATTCGTAAATTTAATCTTCAACCAATTACCAAATTGGATGATAGCATGGATCACTCTGTGCTTACCAATTTCAAATCAGATTTTAAATTGCCAAGATTAACGCTTCCTACTTTCGACGGTAATTACAAGAATTGGCAATCCTTTCATGATATTTTCATTTCGACCGTTCACGAGAACACATCATTGTCACCCGCTCAGAAATTTAAATATCTGTTGGGACAGCTACGTGGTCCAGCATACTTGTCCGTATGTCACTTTCGCGTAGATGACGCGAATTATGTCGAAGCATTGAAACGTCTTATAAGGAAATACGACAAAAAGAAACAAATTATCGAAACCTACATACGAGATTTTTTATCGCTACTCAAAATTAGTTCGAATCCTTCATCAAGCCATTTGATGAAAATGTTCGATAATTTAGATGAAACCATTCGTGGATTAAAATCGCTTGGTCCCAAAGCAATTGAACGTGATCCTTGGATCATTTATTTGGCTACAGAGAAACTCGATGAAGAATCTAAACGGATATGGAAATATGAGACGTCAGAAAACGAGTTTCCTACGACTGATGAACTGTTGACATTTTTATCCAAGAGGATTGATGCAATAGGAGAATCTGTTGCGAAACGTAGCCACAATCCGCCGAACCTACCTACCACATCCAAATCATTCCACATAAACCCAGAACCCCGTTGTCCGATATGCGTTAATGAGAACCATAAATTATTTACTTGCTCTAAATTCCGCAACCAAAATGTTACCGAACGACGAGACCTAATTAAAAGATTAAATCGTTGTTTTAACTGTTTAAGCGATGAACATATCGTAACCAGCTGTAAAAATATTAAAAGCTGTTTTAAGTGTAATAAGAGACATAATACCTTATTACACATTCCTCAAACCAATTCGCCCCAGAGTTCCGAATCAACCGCACAACATGGAACAGATCGTCCAGTGAATATCTCCGTGGAATCGACCAAATCCAAAACCATGGTAGCCAATTATATTGAACCAAAACGACGTCTGATAGCCGTCCTCCCTACAGCCGAAATTGAGATTGAAGATGGTTTCGGGAATTGGACGAAATTTCGAGCCTTACTCGACTCAGGGTCAACACATTCATTTGTCACAGAAATGTGCATCAACCATTTAAAGATTCCAAGATCAAAGGCTAACATTTCAGTTGAAACATTGAATAATTCTAATGCTGGATTGTCAAAAGGGGTATCCAATTTGAAAATTCGTTCTTGTGTAGATCATAGCTATGTTATCAGTACAAGAGCGTATATCCTTCCTACCATCTGCTCTAAATTGCCAATGGAATTTATTGATGATAAAGCATACTTCAATTCCCTTAAACCCTTAGCTGATCCCAACTTCAACACGCCGTCCCATATCGATATCTTTCTTGGTTGCGAACACTTTTTCCAGGCATTGACTGACGGTAAAGTAGCACATATGGAGCATACCCTTATCGCGCGAAACAGCCGATTTGGCTGGATTATTGGTCGAAGCTTTAAATTGGCTGATCCAACCACCCTTACCAATGGTCACTTAAATTCATTGCATGTTCAGTTAAAGAACGACTCGTTAGAATGGTCCAATATAGAGAAGTTGCTCCAGAGGCTTTGGGAAACCGAGGAATTACCCACCAAGCCAACCATGAATGATGAGGAAATGAAGTCCGTGAACCTATTTAATGAAAATGTAAAATATATAGATAAACGTATATCAGTCTCGCTGCCACTCATCCAACGCCCACCAAACCTTGGTGACAGTTTTCCGCAAGCACTCCGAAGGTTTTATTTGCTCGAAAAAAGATTGATAGCAGATCCTGTGCTCAGAGAATCCTACACCCATTTTATGAATGAATACCTAACGTTAGGGCACATGGAAATTATTCCCGGCCGAGAAATCATGAAACAGTCCAACCAAGTATTTTATCTTCCACACCATCCAGTTTTCAAAACATCCAGTAGCACTACCAATGTCCGGGTGGTGTTCGATGCGTCCGCTAAGTCCACGTCCGGAGAATCATTGAACAACAATCTTGTAGTAGGCCCTACTATTCAAGATAATCTAATTGACATCCTAATCCGATTCCGGAAGCATAGATTTGTTTTATCGGCTGACATCGATGTTCCGCCAAATCCTTATCCATCCAAATGATCGAGATTACCAGAGAATCAATTGGCGTGAACATCCAAGTTCCAAAATCCAGCACTTCCGCCTGACCACAGTTACTTATGGTACTAGTCCCGCGCCGTTCTTGGCTACCCAGTTGTAACGAGAGCGACTAAGTCGACAAAGGAGCGATCGGATTGCTTCAGCTTCAGGTTGATTTTCACTCTGTTCGCAGAATTCCCCTGTAGTTCTATATAAGGTGACTTGCAGCACGTTTGCCGGCTAGGTGAAGACGGTGGGTGGGGTTTTGTCACCAACTACAGAGGACGAGATGTGCTGCACTTCAATTATATTCACATTGACGACTCACTGATAATAATTATGCAAACATGGAACACGTTAGAAACTGAGTTAAACTGTAATTGAGTAAACATAACAACGGATGAACTACTACTCATACAAGGTTATACAATGCAAAAAAAAAAAAAATAACGGGATAATTATTAATGAAAAGAACAGGTGCTGTTAGATACAACCGTATTTGCGTGGTCGAGATATTATGACCACATGCTCACCACCCTCCCTTTTGGCTATACCGCGCATCTATTTTGGTATGCCCCTAAAAGAAATAATATGTTAGCACATGCTATCTAATAAACTATTCACACATAGTGATGCCCCTCATTGGATAAGAACATATGCGTTGTCACGATTTGAATAAAATTTGAATATAAAATTACACAACGAGATCATGAAGTAGATAATAAGTTTGCAAAAATAGATTTTATAGTTCAAGAAATAATTATTGGTATAAAATTGTAAATTTTCTTAACATTTTTTTTTTTTATAAGTACAAAAATTAAAGTTAGACAATGAATTTATAAATATAATCAAGCATGCAATTTATGATGTATATATGTTTCATAAAATATAGGTTTATAAAAATAAATATATAGTAAATATAATAAATATAATTTAATAAATAAATAAATAAATATTTAGTGAATATAGTTTAATAAATATAGTTTAAGAATATAGTTTAGGAATATAGTTTAAAGAATATAGTTTAAAGAATATAGTTTAAAGAATATAAAAATTGTGGATTAGCCACATGTTAAAAACTTATCCTGTTATGTGATCCGATGATGTAGCATGGTATCGAAATGGCGGTAAAATTTCATGCGATGCCAGATTTTTCCGCTAAACACGGTAAATGAAAAGTAATAATTTGTCCAAGGGCTATTGCTCTATGTTTGGCCTTGTGTGGTATTTATGTTTGGCCCGTTTTCCCAAAATACGAATATGGCAGTAAGATCCGGTAAATTTTTCAGGGACAAATATAAATTCCGGATAAATTAAGGTCCCTCAGTAATAAAATACTGTCGCGGAAATGCCGGTAGCGCAATCAAATATCACGCACAACGGTGACGCCTCGTATTGTTTTGTTTGGTTCTATTAAAACAAGAAATAATATTTTTATGTTTTATGTTTAACCAAACAAACATTTTTGGGCATACACTTTGCACAAATTAAAACAAGATCATACCTCACGTCTTCTGTATTTCCGCGACCACAAATCAATTTTTGATACACAATCAATACTAAATACACGCAAAATTACTTTAATAAAAACAAAAATGAAAAATAATTTAATTTCTTAAAAATAACGCAAAACAATAATTAGGACATACTTTTGTTTTTGTATGATCAAACTTACAGTGCCAATGGCGAATGTAAATAATAATTATTATGTTTACGTTCACACTTTGTTACCGCACTGTATTCTAATTAGAATATTTCACTGGCACAACACAAAACAGAATGAACGATTGGAAAAATTATTTTTAATTATTTTTGATCGATAATTTTTGTTGTTGTTGTTCAAAGAGGGGAAGTAACCAAACAAGATTACCAATAAAAAGATTCATTTCGATAACCATTACTGCACCATCTATGAATTATCGATTAGGTTACAAACATTATACCAATAAATAATCAAGTTCCACTTACTAATTTCGACAATATAAACAAATTTTTAATTCAAATTTTCACCCCATGAACTCATCATCCACAGATTACATATAAACAAATGAAAATCAACCAAGAGTATGTTCTTAACCGCCGTGGAACATTACCAATGTTACAATCGTGGGGCAGCCCCAAACCCTTGCGAAGGTCTCTAAAAAGCCGGGCAAAAGCAAAACAAAAAGCTCGTGTTGATACAATATCGAAAAATTATTTCCATTACTCGTATTAAATTATTTTGACCATTTCGAGGTCAATAGACCAACGATTATCTAATATCTTTTGCGTGGTACATTCCCAGAATCTTTCCATTGAGATCCATAACTTCGTATATGACCGATCCAATCCGTTTGGAAATTTTCGCTTTTATGAATTTTGATGCGAATTTACCTGTGAAGTTTTTAGAAGCAGAACTCAGCACAAAATTTCTTACGAATACCATTTGACCCGGAACAAATACTCGCGAACGACTTCGGAGGTTGTAGGTTGAGGAATGTCTATTGTAAGCAGCTTGTAGATTTCGTATGACGATATTTTGGGCAATTGATAGACGATCAGTGGGGGAAGTAATTTTTACACTATAATCATCTAACGAATGCAATTTACGAAGTAGTTTATATGTTGATCCATGATTTATTCGATGTTGTCCGAACACTAAATAATGAGGTGAAAACCCGGTGGATGTATGAACAACGTTCCTTAACGCACCGGCTATTTCATCCAAATGTACGTCCCAGCTTTTATGATCGTCTTTCACGTAGGAGCGGATTGCAGAGAGTATCGATCTATTCACTCGTTCCGAAGCATTAGATTGTGGTGCATATACAGCTGTAAAGTCGTGTCGGATCCCATATTTTTGCAATAGCTCTGCCAAAAGCATAGATTTAAATTGGGGACCGTTATCAGAGAACAATACTTCTGGTACACCGTAAACTTGGAATATTTTTCTTTCGAGAAATTCGCACACCTTTAAGGAAGAAGCAGATCGTAAAGGTTCTAATATTGGAAAGCGGGTGTAGTGATCCAAAATTATCATGATGTGAGTAAAGCCATTATTGGTCCTTGGGTAAGGTCCAAGAAAGTCAATATAGAGTCTCTGAAAAGGTCTTATCGTCTCTATCATTCTACCCATATCTGGTTGGGTTGAAAAATTTACAGGTTTGCTCGTCTTGAAGATTTCACAGTCGTTAACGAAATTTTTCACCTGAAGAGCCATTGAAGTCCAATAGAATTGACGACGTAATACTTCTAGGGTTTTTGCAATGCCTTGGTGAGCTGCAGATGGTGGATTATGTGCCTGCTTGATAAGATATTCTGTGAGCCCAGGTGGGATAACTAATTTCCACTGAGGAATATCGGTAAGAGTTTGACACGATTCGCTAACCTTAATAAACAGTTTGCCATCACTGGTTTTAAAATTTGTATTGGTGGATGGATTTTCGAGCAGCGCCTTAATTTTATCCTGATACTTTTGATCTTGAAAAACTGGTGATTGCATATCTATACTTAATGGCTCGTTCCCTATCACTTTTACTTCCTCGATGTTAACACGCGACAGACTATCAGGTACTATATTTTGCGTTCCTTTCCTATATTCGATCGAGAATCTGTGTGATTGTAGTTTTAAAGCCCATCTAGCTAAACGCCCAGATAGATCTTTTTGATCCATTAGCCATTTCAGACTGGAGTGATCAGTGATGATTGTGAATGTGTAACCTTCGATGTAGGGTCTAAATTTTTTTACACTCATCACCGCAGCCAAACACTCTAACTCGGTGATTGTATAATTTCTCTGCGCTTTATTGAGCTTGGCTGACATGTACGCGATAGGGTGCTCTTCTTCTCCATTCTTTTGGAACAGCACGCTACCGACACCAGTCGTGCTCGCATCACATTGAATATAAAAATGTTTCCCGAAATCGGGATTTACTAAGACAGGTGCCGAAATTAAGGATTGTTTGAGTTGGTCAAATCCATTCTGTGCCAATTCGTTCCACTTTGGCTTGATACCCTTCTTTAGCAAATCACTAATTGGAGCAGCTAAGGTGGAATAGTTAGGTATGAACCTCCTGTACCACCCAGTCATCCCCAGGAACCGCCTGATCTGCTGTGTCGTGCGAGGGACGGGGTATTCAGCAACTGCCTGGACTTTGGACGGATCCACTCTAAGGCATCCATCACCAATTACATAACCGAGGTATTTTGTTTCCTTGAGCATAAATTTGCTCTTATCTACATTTATAGTGAGATTTGCCTCCCGCAACAATCTCGCTACTTCAGATAACAATTGAATGTGATCTTCAAATGTCGCCGAGACGACCAAAAGATCATCGAGGTATACAAAAACGCGGTCATGTAATTGGTGAGGGATGACCTTATGCATAAGTCGACACATCGTTTGGGCTGCGTTACACAACCCAAACGGCATGACGACAAACTGGTAGAGTGGCCGTCCCGGGACGGTAAAAGCCGTCTTATCCCTTGACCCTTGATCTAGGGGTATTTGCCAGAAGGCATCTTTTAAGTCTATTGAACTGATGAACCTTGTTTGGTCCAACCGACTTAGCAGTCCGTCGATCAAAGGTAAGGGATAAGCGTCTGTCACCGTCACCGCGTTTACTTTACGTGCATCCAGGCAGAGCCGAACCTTTCCGTTTGCCTTATTTACGATGCTCACTGGGGATGACCAGGAGCTCTGACTCTCCTCGATTACACCTAATGCTAGCATCCGGTATAGCTCCTTATACATTTCCGCTTGTTTGGCCGGCGAGACGGAATAGTATCTCTGTTTTACCGGTTGCGCTTGACCAATATCAATTTTGTGTGTTACAAGGTGCGTCCGTCCCAAACCCAACTTATCGCACGATGGAAACTGATCAATGATCTTCATGAGCATGGCTTGCTTTGAGGCATTCAATTCATGTTTGTCTGTCTCGATTGGTATCAAATGATTAAACTCGCCAATTTCGCTTACCATCATTGGAGCTAACCCGAAAACATCCCAGAAATCGATGCCCAAATACAGAGGTTGGCTCAATCCAGGCGCTATGTGGACCCGAAGAGTTTTGGTTTTTCCAGCATATGAGATCTTTGCTAAGATGTGTCCTATAACACGTTGAGTTTGTCCACTGGCTGTCCATATTGTTGATGGTAATGCGTTAATTTGTATATTATGTGTGTTCAGAAATTCTACTGAATTACAGTATTAGGCCGTCACATTTGCTCCGCTGTCTAAAAGTCCGCGATAAGGTACTCCATTGATGAGGACGTCAGCATAAGGCCTTGAATCGCTCGTATTAATAACGGTCTCGGAAACCATTCTTTGCACCTGTTTGCGAAATTTAAAATATTTAAGCGCACGATCTTGGGTTTGGTTTATAAATGTTGGTGTTTGGGTAGACTTTTCAAACGTCTGTTTTAGCCATCCGTCTTTGTATTGGAAGTTCTCTTCAGAATCATCCTGTAGAACTCCGGGTCGGTGTTCGTAGCCACATCTTCTTGTGTTTGTCTGGGTGGAAAGGCTGTGGATGTTTGGGAATTCAGAACCCCAGGATTTCTGAAATCCCTCGTCCCGTTTCCCTTCGGAGAGGCTTGACAATGTTTACAATGGGTTTTCAAAATATTGGGAGCCCCGCATCCAAAACAAAATCTATGTTTGATTGTTAGGGGACAATCTTTGTAAAAGTGACCGATAGCGAGACAGTTCCAGCAAGAATTGGGAGAGAATGATTTCTGGAAGTTTGTATAATTTGTATCTATTTCATATGTACGATTGACAGGTTTAGCATTTGAAACTGCACAAACAGAATCAGAGTGTTGGGACCGCTCAGCATAATTATACCCAAAAGAAACATCACAATCATTGTCACCAATCGCCTCCAGTTCATTGACTTGGCGTGGTCTTGCTTGGTGATATATTTCAGGTGTCCATCCTAGTCTGTTCCAAGTATCTTCCACCATTACACACTGACGCACCATCTCCGAGATGCTTGAAAATTTTTGTCCTGCAAAGTTTGCTTGTAAGCCTCCTCGCATGTTTCGACATATAAGACAAATCAATTCATTATCTGTCATAGGTTTTAGTAGTGAGAGTGCTGAACTTCGAATGGAATGATAAAAATCAAGAAAAGGTTCCTTAAATTTTTGTTTCCTCCGTTCCATTTCTTGTCTGACATCGTCGTCTGTTTTTCTTGTTCGGAAGCGGTCGACCATAGCTGCACTAAGTACTTCCCAGCTCACTATTCCATACGTCTCTTGGTATTCCCAATACCAGTTGAGTGCCGGTCCTTTTAGCAGCACGCTAAGGTTGGCTACTAATCTCTCATTAGGTAACCCGTTGTCTGCAGCCATTCGCTGAACTCTATAAATGAACCTTTCTATCGGCAGCCCATCTCTTTCATCCCCACGGTACTCCAACTTCCAATTGTATATCTCCAAATATTGTTTGGGTAATCTTCCATTCTGAAATTGAGGTATTATATATGTGCTATGCTGATCTGGGTGTATTCCGAAAAATGGTGGTGGCACAGTAGGATCAAAGTGGTCTTGAACATGTTTGTTATTTCTACCACCTGGAAATTTACAATTTTCCTCGTTGTACTTGGTATTTGAACCCATTTTATTGAGGTTTTCGTGTGATGATGGTCCTACCGTAAGATTTAGCTTTCGACAAATTTGATCCGCAATCATATTTATTCTGTCTTCATCAGCTGTCTCGGTAGCTAGTTTTTCTATCGTCCTTTCTTCATTGTCTGTCCCGGTGGCTAGTTTTTCTATTGATGTTGGTTTTGGTAATATAAGATTATTACATTGGATGGAGGTTGATGGTTGACATTGCGGTAGTTGTTTTACTGAGTTTTCATCACTACTTTCGTTGGAAGCATTTTCTACTAATATGATCTCCTCGAATACTTGTTTTAATGAGTTTTCTATATTTGTTGACACGGTTTGTTCTGCCTGAATATCTTGCAGACAAATCAACAGTTTTCGACATGCATCAATTAATTTGGACGATATGTTCGTCACAGATTTCGAATTGTTAATGCGAGTTAATCGATCACTCACATGTGTTATGGCGTAATGCCAGTATTTAGCTCTAATAATTTGTTTACTTCAATGTTTTGTGTTTTGGAGAGATTGTGTAGCTGTCCTTCGATATTTCTTAATTTGTCACTACACAATTTGATCTCGCGTTTTGGCGATTTTAAAGCTGCTTTGTGTGCACGAGTGGGTCGGTCCGAATGTTGGTCCTTCTCCTCTTCTAACATTTCCTGTAGTTTTAACATTTTATTCGAAACGTTTCCTGTTATTTTGCGGATTTGGCATTCTATCTCCAACTCATCACAATCCAAATATTACACTTCCATTTTTATGACTTAAATAATGAAACACTTCACTTGAAATAATTTTGCGATTTTTTTTTTTTTTTTTTTTTTAATTATCTTTTAAAAAAAATAAACGTTTTGCTTGACGATATCAACGATACGGTATCAACGATAAGACAATTAAGAATTGGTTTTGTTTTAAAGATTGGTCGATAGCTGGACTAACATATTATTATTATTATTATTATTATTATTTTTTTTTTTTTTTTTAAAGTTAAACTGATTAGTATCTAACAGACGGAAATTCATAAGGTAAATAATAAGGTCCCATGTTTGTCTAAAATTAAATATAACCCCACATTTCTGATTAGCATGACGTCACTAAGAACGGGATCGTCCTAATACGCTATTTGCGGATTTCATACTCAGAAATGTGGATAAAAAAACGGATGTGTATATTACACCAACATGAACAATATAGTCAAAAGCCCAAAAGGCGAATTATATTGAAAAGTGGAATATACACGATCTTCTTACATCTATTTTGAAGTGAACAAATTTCTAAATACGATATCTTAAAAATGCTAAAAATCCTTTGTTACCACGTAGCAAATATTTTCTAACTGAAAACAGAAATTAGCAATTGATATCGCATATAAATATTTTGGGTTTTGAACCACATCCTAACACTACCATCAAAACACGTGAAAGTGGAAAATAGCGCGGTAATTCAAAACGCCTAACAAACATTAATTAAATTATCGAAAAAAAAAATTACAAAAAAAAATTATTTACTCTAGAACCAAAATTAAATCATCAATGTTAATATAATACATAATTTTCAAGGGTGTAAAATAAAATTAGGTCTGAGTCTAATAAGACTGTTACATATGTAATTACTTTAATTTACCGAACCTTTGGGCGCCACTGTAACGAGAGCGACTAAGTCGACAAAGGAGCGATCGGATTGCTTCAGCTTCGCCGGTTGATTTTCACTCTGTTCGAAGAATTCCCCTGTAGTTCTATATAAGGTGACTTGCAGCACGTTTGCCGGCTAGGTGAAGACGGTGGGTGGGGTTTTGTCACCAACTACAGAGGACGAGATGTGCTGCACTTCAATTATATTCACATTGACGACTCACTGATAATAATTATGCAAACATGGAACACGTTAGAAACTGAGTTAAACTGTAATTGAGTAAACATAACAACGGATGAATTACTACTCATACAAGGTTATACAATGCAAAAAAAAAAAAAATAACGGGATAATTATTAATGAAAAGAACCATAAAGTTAAATACTACAGAGTGAATGATAGCAGCTGTCAAGTGAGTCAAATTCGGAGGGTAAAAGAGAAAGCATATAAATCAACGGGTCGTATTTAGAATTTGCTCGATTGAAATTTAAAACTTCTCAAATTCCCAATTATTTTTATTCGAATATAGTACGCATTAATTGTTTTTATTTTCGATAAAAAAATTATACTTATAATATTCCAAAATAAAAAATAATTATGAATAGAAAAACACGTAGAATATGTACGTAGTAATAAGAGAAATGCGACACTGGTAATATAACATATGTTTACAAACACACACACAAAATGAAAAACCCCACACCGAAATCAAAATTGTTTACTTAATTTTCTCTGATTTATAAATTAAATAATGGATAAATTTATCACAAATCACTTTTTTCTTAACATAATTTACATTTTATTTTATATAAACACTTAGTAAACTTACTGATGGTAAGATACGCCTTTTTGAAATCTTTTAGGCGTATTTTTACAATTTTTGACAATACACTTCATTTCAATAACAAGTTTATAATTTTTTTTATCAAATAATGCACACCACACACTACTATATAAACCAACTAAATATTTTATAATATTTTTATTATTTTAATTAATAATTTTAAAATCACTAAATTAAGTCGTCATCATAGGTTGTCACTGCGCACATAAATAAACATCTGATTTGGGGTTTTTCGTTTTGAAATATGAGTAAGCCATATGCTTTTTTATATAACCATCCTTCACCAACGTGCCTCAAATGAAATAGCAAATATTATATGCTTCTTTATATGGGGGAAAAAACATTTCTACTCTGTGTAGTATAACTCTATTAAAAGAACAGGTGCTGTTAGATACAACCGTATTTGCGTGGTCGAGATATTATGACCACATGCTCACCACCCTCCCTTTTGGCTATACCGCGCATCTATTTTGGTATGCCCCTAAAAGAAATAATATGTTAGCACATGCTATCTAATAAACTATTCACACATAGTGATGCCCCTCATTGGATAAGAACATATGCGTTGTCACGATTTGAATAAAATTTGAATATAAAATTACACAACGAGATCATGAAGTAGATAATAAGATTGCAAAAATAGATTTTATAGTTCAAGAAATAATTATTGGTATAAAATTGTAAATTTTCTTAACATTTTTTTTTTTTATAAGTACAAAAATTAAAGTTAGACAATGAATTTATAAATATAATCAAGCATGCAATTTATGATGTATATATGTTTCATAAAATATAGGTTTATAAAAATAAATATATAGTAAATATAATAAATATAATTTAATAAATAAATAAATAAATATTTAGTGAATATAGTTTAATAAATATAGTTTAAGAATATAGTTTAGGAATATAGTTTAAAGAATATAGTTTAAAGAATATAGTTTAAAGAATATAAAAATTGTGGATTAGCCACATGTTAAAAACTTATCCTGTTATGTGATCCGATGATGTAGCATGGTATCGAAATGGCGGTAAAATTTCATGCGATGCCAGATTTTTCCGCTAAACACGGCAAATAAAAAGTAATAATTTGTCCAAGGGCTATTGCTCTATGTTTGGCCTTGTGTGGTATTTATGTTTGGCCCGTTTTCCCAAAATACGAATATGGCAGTAACATCCGGTAAATTTTTCAGGGACAAATATAAATTCCGGATAAATTAAGGTCCCTCAGTAATAAAATACTGTCGCGGAAATGCCGGTAGCGCAATCAAATATCACGCACAACGGTGACGCCTCGTATTGTTTTGTTTGGTTCTATTAAAACAAGAAATAATATTTTTATGTTTTATGTTTAACCAAACAAACATTTTTGGGCATACACTTTGCACAAATTAAAACAAGATCATACCTCACGTCTTCTGTATTTCCGCGACCACAAATCAATTTTTGATACACAATCAATACTAAATACACGCAAAATTACTTTAATAAAAACAAAAATGAAAAATAATTTAATTTCTTAAAAATAACGCAAAACAATAATTAGGACATACTTTTGTTTTTGTATGATCAAACTTACAGTGCCAATGGCGAATGTAAATAATAATTATTATGTTTACGTTCACACTTTGTTACCGCACTGTATTCTAATTAGAATATTTCACTGGCACAACACAAAACAGAATGAACGATTGGAAAAATTATTTTTAATTATTTTTGATCGATAATTTTTGTTGTTGTTGTTCAAAGAGGGGAAGTAACCAAACAAGATTACCAATAAAAAGATTCATTTCGATAACCATTACTGCACCATCTATGAATTATCGATTAGGTTACAAACATTATACCAATAAATAATCAAGTTCCACTTACTAATTTCGACAATATAAACAAATTTTTAATTCAAATTTTCACCCCATGAACTCATCATCCACAGATTACATATAAACAAATGAAAATCAACCAAGAGTATGTTCTTCACCGCCGTGGAACATTACCAATGTTACACAGTCACTCCATTATCTAGCAGATAGACTTGCGAGCGAATATCCACTTGGCTCCGAGATCCTAAAACGGGACTTCTATATGGATGACCTGATGTCAGGTGGAGAAACGTTGGAAACAGCCTTACAGCTGCAACAGGAAATCATATGTTTGCTCAATCAAGGAGGGTTTAACCTACGTAAGTGGTCTGCAAATCATCCCGCCTTATTAGATAACATTCCAATTGAAAACAGAGAACTATCCTCTTGGGAAATAACCGATGATTCCAAATCAATATCTGTTCTAGGCATAAAATATGACCCGATCCAAGATAATTTTTTCTTCCGACTATCTTTACCAATGACAACCAAATTCACAAAGCGATCATTTTTATCCGAGACCTCCCGAATTTTTGACCCTCTAGGCGTATTGTCACCGGTAACTATTTGTTTAAAAATTATGTTCCAGTCGCTTTGGGTTAAAGGTATTGGCTGGGATGATGAGCTACCTCGAGATATTGCTGAGAAATGGTGTTTCATTCGTAATCAACTTAACGACCTAACCAATTTAAAATTCCCACGGTGGATATATGCAACTGAAACCCTACAACTTCATGGATTCGCGGACGCATCCAAGGAGGCATATGCAGCGGTAATATACGCTCGTGTGGTAGAAGGTCCGAAAGTACATACCAACCTAATTGCAGCCAAAACTAGGGTGGCTCCCGTCAAGGTAGTCTCTATCCCACGTTTAGAACTAAATGCTGCGACTCTTCTAGTTCGGCTTTTAGAATTAGTCCAAAAATCGTTATGCCTGTCAACTCACCCCAAAATTTATAAATTAGGTTATCTAAACCACCCAATGCATGGAAAACATACATAGCAAACCGCACGTCCAAGATTCTTAGCTGTACAAATCATAGCCAGTGGCGTCATGTGTCGTCAAAAGAAAATCCAGCGGATTGCGCCACGAGGGGCATTTTTCCGAAAGAAGTTTGTCAACACAAGTTTTGGTTTAATGGTCCCGAATTCCTGCTTGACCCAACCCTGAAGCCTCCTGGTGAAAATGTAGAACTTCAATTACCTTCGGTCGAACCCGAAAAATTCAGTTGTCAGCTTGCAGCAACACAGATACGTGAATCAATCGCTCAGGAATTAATGGAGAAGGGAGCAACATACCGAAAATTGACACGAATAATAGCACTTCTGCTAAGATTCAGCAGAAACTTGAAATTGGAACCTCATCGGCGCTTGTTAGACTCATTGAGAGTGTCTGAGATACAGGAGGCGGAGTTTGTAATATTTCGAGATATCCAGGAGAAAATATATATTAATGAGATTAAATCCATAAAAAAATCAATACCACTTCCATTAAATTCTAATTTAATTTCTTTTTTTCCATTTTTGGACGGCCACGGGCTAATGCGAGTTGGAGGAAGGCTGGAGCACGCAAATCTAGCATATGATACCAAGCACCCTGTTATATTGCCAGCAGATCATCCAATAGTCGAACAAATGGTGAGAGAACTGCACATTAAGCACCTGCATAGTGGACCGAAGCTACTTATAAGCATCATCGCCCAAAGATTGTTAATACCTCGAGCCAGAAATCTAATAAGGCGCGTAATTCATCAATGAGTCATTTGTCTACGACATCGAGCTGAGGCTTAACAACAGCTTATGGGTCAATTGCCACCTTGTCGAGTAACCCCCACAGCTAGAGCATTCTTTCCAAACTGGCATTGATCTGGCTGGTCCATTCACCCTTAAAACACATCGTTTCCGAGGAAGTAAAACCTACAAATCCTACATAGTCATCTTCGTTTGTATGGCGACGAAGACGACAACCCTAGATTTAGTCACGGATATGAGCACCGACAGTTTCCTAGCAGCCTTAAAGCGGTTTTGTGCCGTTCGAGGAATCCCTACCGATATATACTGCGACAACGGCACAAATTTAGTAGGCGCTAAACGGGAACTAGCTGAATTTTACGCGGAGTACCTAAACCAAGCAACAAAAGCAAATATATTCAGTTGGTGCACAGACGAAAGAATACAATGGCATTTTATTCCTCCTGCGGCTCCTACGTTCGGTGGATTATGGGAAGCCACTGTAAAGGCAGCCAAATTTCATCTACGCCGTGTGATTGGAGAGACCTTACTCACCTACGAAGAGTTCATTACCCTTATTAAACAAATTGAGGCTCTTCTTAATTCCCGGCCTCTAATCTATTGATCGCAGGTGTGCGATTAGTCATCGGCTGAGTAACAAAATTCAAGGTATATTGAAGTACATTTAATTACCCGACGTATTAGTCAAATTATAGAAAAGGGCGGAGTCTATAATTGGTGAGAGACGAATTTATCTCTGTTCGTTAAGGATATTTCGGTTAGGAAATATCGATTTAATATGTCTAAATTGTTCCATGTAGCTGTTTGATTTTCTGAAGTTAAATGGTAATGGATAGTTGATTGATTGCAACCAGATAAATGTTCTTTAGCTCTAACTCCAAAATTGCGCCCAGTCTGGCTAATATAGGAGAAACTGCAATCATTGCAATTAATCCTATAAACGCAAGATTTGGAAAGGCGATCAACTCTAGGTTTATTGTTAAAAATCATTTTCTTTATTGTTGTTGCAAAACATTATCAAACGCAAACGAAATTATTCCATCTGATAAACTATAGGCAATTATTTAAAATTAAAACGCATACACTCGTAGTCAATTAATTTCTATCAAATTTTATTATTTCAAATCATTATAAATGTTAATTAACGTCACATATCTTTGTTGTAATCTCAATCAATTTTTAATCAGCTGTTCATACTGTTTATCTGTAATATAAGGCAAAAATTAAATCGAACTTATGTGCATACATTATAAAATTAATACACCGTATTTATAAATATACTAGTTAGATATTTAGTTGTTACTATTAATTTCACTTCACACACTATTTTATATAAAATTATTTAAGAATTATTTATTGTACACAAACAAAAAAATGTAAATAAACACAAATTGTATTTGTGCTGTCAAATCACAAGTCAATAAACAGCGCAGAATTAAACCGCAATGTAAAGTAGAATTAACTATTAGAAATTATGTAGAACGAAAATTTATATTGTATGTAGCATCTACTTTAATTTATAAAAATATTTATAATTTGTTATAAAAATACTGTTATAAAAAATTGTTATAATATTGTCAAACCTAGAATACGAAAAAATATAAGAATAAAAAATTCTCTTACACGTCAACTTTCGAGGTGTAAGCATCGATATATACAAATAAATAAAAACGCTAAAAATTGTAAAGCTTTTTATTTGTTCATCAAGCAGACTTGGACGAATTTACATGGTCCTTCGAGCCGGATCGCGCATGGACATTCAGAATCGGGATATCGAATAACTTATTACGTCTCTGCAGTGGTCAAAGCATTCTGGGCGAACAGGGAGTTTCATATTCTGGATCACGTTTTATTCATCACAGCATCCATTTGCAGATCAACGTCTGTAAGGAAAACGTAAGTTGCTATGTTAAAAAACTTTCTAAGTGAATCCCAAAGTGATCAAAAGACAACAACAAAGGTTAAATCGTCGGGTGTAAATATTGAATAGACAAATTACTGCTCACGACAGCGCAGTTAGATTACACGCAAATTTGGATTTGTCTTTAAATCTATTGAACTTCATTTTCAATCAATTAACGGTATTGTTCATTCATACATATTGTTGATACGGTTTAAGTGCGAATATGAGTGCGACTATACTAGTGACCAAACGAGGCCGCGTTCTAGGTTTTTTAACATTAACAGCTACATTTGCGGAGAATATAACAGAGGAAACAACTATTAAGGATATCGAAATTAGACTTCGCAAATTAGACTCTTGGTGGGAAGAATTTTGTAATCTTGAAGATGAACTTCTCTCAACACCTCAACAAATATCAAAATATGACGAATTTGAGACAAAATTCTTTAATGTACAAGCTTCGCTGACAAGAGAACTCAAGAAGCGCAACCCAACCATAAATGAGAACCCAGTAAATGACGAGTTAAATGCAACAATCAACAACATTTATTCTCAACAACGGGCGTATTTCGAATCGTTGCATCACAAAATTACGAACCAAGAAAAGGTGCCCAAATTGCCCAGAATTAACATCCCGCATTTTAACGGTGAATACACTCAATGGCCGTCATTCAAGGATTTATACATAGCGGCTATTCATAAAAACGATATAGTATACCACGAATTCACAAATTCCAGTTACTGAGAACCGTATTAGAAGGAAGTGCAGCACGAGTAATACAACATTTTATGCTTACCGATGCCAACTACGATGAAGCTTGGGACAAACTCCAGGGAAGATACGACAATAAACGATCCATTATCAATACAATTATTCAAAAGTTTATAAATCAATCAATAATTCAAAATTGTTCGTTTAGTCAACTAAGCACATTAGCTGAAACTTCCGATGATTTACTGACAGGATTGAAAGCATTAGGTCCTGACAGCGAGACTCGAGATCCGTGGGTGTTACATTTATTGGTCAACAAATTGGATGAGCAGACCAGACAGCAGTGGGCTTTGCATTCAGTCGATCGAGATATGCCGACAGTGGATTTGTTTCTGGAATTTTTACATCGAAGGTGTGATGCCCTAGAAAGTTGTAATGTAACTCTAAAATCGAATAAACTATTTTCTAGGCAATCGTACATAGCCACTGAATGTTTATGTTGTAGAAAACCGCATAAATTATACAAATGTTACAAATTCCAAGGGTTTGACATTGAGCATCGCAAAACCTTTGTAAACAACCTTAAGCTATGTGTTAATTGTTTAAGAGAAGGGCATACTGTAGACAACTGTATTTCGCGAAATACGTGTTTTAAATGTAAATCAAAGCATCACACTCTTTTGCATGTATTCAACAATACCGCGGAAAATAAGCAGCTAAATTCTAATTCAGCTAGTACATCGAGTAATTCAGGCTCCACAAGAATCAACGAACCAAAAAATTTTACTACGAACGCCCATACGACTACAAAAATTATAATTAGTAAGAACAAACAAACTGTATTGCCAACCGTCGTGATGAGGACAAGGGATATATACGGCCAAATGCACAATGTGCGTGCTCTTCTGGATTCAGGGTTCGAATCTTCTTTCATCACTGAAACATTCGCTAAAAAATTAGGATGGAAACGTACTCATGCTTGTTTATCAGTAAACGGGTTATCTTCTACTTCCGCGGGAACCATTAGAGGATTGATCAATATAAAACTATGTTCAAAATACAACCCGCAGAAATTTATAATAGCCGACGCGCTGATACTTAAAACCCTAACTACGCATCTACCGTCACGAACAATATCATTAAATAGTGATGAACTATCAAAAATTGATGAATATGACCTTGCTGATCCCGAATTTTATATTCCAAATCCAATTGATATGATAATAGGTATTGATATATTTTATGATGTAATATTGGAAAAACGAATTTCGTTCGGGCCAAGTTTGCATTTGCTAGATAGCATATTTGGTTGGGTGGTTGCGGGTTCTATCGATAACCAATTAAATGCAAAGTTCGATGTACTACGATTCGGAAAAATTCAGAGGATATACACAAGTTACTACAACGATTTTAGGAAGTGGAAGAAAATGCTTTTGAGATGCCTACCAAGGTAGATTCAAGTGAGGAACATTTTTTGAGTACGCACAAATTTGTAAATGGTCGCTACGAAGTGGAATTACCATTTAAAGCGAATAGGGAACATTTAGGAAATACCTTAAAACAAGCCAAATCGAGAATAACAGCCATGGAAAGGAAGTTTTTGAGAGATCCGCAACTTAAATCAGAATACGTAAAGTTTATGCGGGAGTATGAAAATCTTGGACATATGGAACGAATTTCTGATTTGGAGGTATGTAGCGAAAGCCACTTAGTACATTATTTACCACATCATGCCGTTATTAAGCGGAGCAGCACAACTAGTAAATTGCGGGTCGTGTTTGATGGTTCATGCCGATCCGATACAGGTTTATCTTTAAATGATGCCTTAATGACAGGTTCAACCATACATAATGATCTCTTCTCCATTCTTACCCGATTCCGTAAACACAAAATTGCTATCGTTTCTGACATCGAGAAAATACATCGGCAGATAATGATCAACCCGAAACATAGGGAGTATCAAAGGATCTTATGGCGAGAGAATTTTACTAGTAAGCTGCAGCATTTCAGGCTAAAAACAGTTACCTATGGCCTAGCTTGTTCCGCGTATCTGGCAATTAGATCATTACAACAAACAGCTATAGACAATAAAGAAATTACACAAAAACTATTAAGCATTATTAAGTCTGATTTCTATGTAGATGATCTTTTAACAGGCTGTGATTCAACAGACGAGGCTGTGGCACTTTACAACAATATATCAAAAACCCTATCTCACGCAGGGTTTTCGTTAAGGCAGTGGACTTCGAACAGTATGGATTTTCTTAGCAACATACCTTCCGAAAAACAAGGGAAGGATGCCATTTCAATAGAAGATCCAGAATTGTACGTTAAAACTCTGAGCATTTGTTGGTTGACAAAGGACGATCATTTTACATTCTATTTTCCAGATTTATGCACCTACCAAATCACTAAGCGACGACTTTTGTCAGAATGGGGTAAATTATTCGACCCATTAGGCTGGCTGTCACCAGTGACAATCACCTTTAAAATTATGCTTCAGTCGCTCTGGTTGACAAAATTAGAATGGGATGATCCAGTACCGGAGGAGATTGATCGCAGTTGGTGCTCCATCCGAGATGAGTTTTTGCACCTTACCGCATACTTCGGTTTCTACAAATGTGTAATGTTCAAACCGTTCAATATCACGGATTTTGTGACGCGTCGGAAAAGGCTTATTCGGCGGTCGTTTATACAAGAGTGGTTCACAACAACGGAGATATTTTCGTTCGTCTAATTGCGTCCAAGACAAGAGTATCTCCTCTGAAGCTGCTGTCCATTCCACGTTTGGAGCTCTGCGGTGCCGTGCTGCTTAATAGGTTACTAGGGAAGATAGCAACTATATTTGATGTTCCAACAGATGCACTGTATGCGTGGACGAATTCTACAATCGTGTTATCATGGCTCTCAGATGTTCCTAAGAAATGGAACTGTTTTGTAGCGAACCGGACCAGTTTCATCATCGAAAAACTATCACGAAATCATCAGCACGTACCAACAAACATGAATCCAGCCGATTGTGCCAGTCGAGGATTATCGCCTATGGAGCTGCTTAAACAACGAATATGGTGGGATGGCCCCATCTACCTGATGAAACTCGGGGCTGAATGGCCGGATTATAATTGCGCTTTTACCGAACCCACCAACGTTGAAAAAAGGATAACTGTTTTACTGACCAACAAGGAAGGACCTAATTCGCAAACCCCTTCACCTGTACAATACGTAATACATCACCAGTCATCATTTAATGAAAAGCGATCGTGTTATTATTGAATGTGTCCAGAATGAAGTGTTCTACGATGAAATTCACATGCTTAAAAATAATCGATCCATTAACAGAAACAGTAAACTTATTTCACTTTATCCATTCTTAGACGAAAATGATATCCTACAAGGAAGGTTACAGCATTCCAATTTGTGTTATTCAATGAAGCATCCTGCTATTCTGCCTAGACAACACATATTAGTCGATAAATTACTTAGATATTTACACATCAAATACCTTCATCCGAATCAGTCGGCTTTGCTATTTATAACCCGGTAATCATATAGGATACTTGGAGCGAAAGAAGCAATAAAAAGGATATCCAACAGTTGTGTTCAATGTACCAGGACTCATCCGAGGTTAAACGAACAAATAATGGGCAATTTACCAGATGCTAGATTAACCTTAATACGAGCATTTACAAATGTTGGAGTCGATTATGCTGGCCCGGTTGCAATCAGTTCTAAAAGGGGAAGAGGATCTAAACGACTTAAGGCCTACATCTGTTTATTCATTTGCATGGCAACGAAGGCGATGCACATTGAACTGGTGGGAGATCTATCGACAGATGCGTTTATAGCAGCACTAAAAATATTCGTGGGAAGAAGAGGACTGCCAAAAACCATTTACAGCGATAATGCTACGAATTTTGTAGGTGCTCGAAGAAAGTTTGACGAAATGTTTGGTATAATTAAATCCAGAAAACACAACGAGACAGTATCTGCATTTAGCTACACATCAAATAGAATGGCACACCATACCACCGTCAGCCCCACACTTTGGAGGATTGTGGGAAGCAGGGGTCAAATCCGTAAAGACCCACATTTGTCGAGTTCTCGGCGAATCAGCTCCGACGTCGGAGGAACTACACACACTTTTTATCCAAATCGAGGCAATCGTAAATTCCAGGCCGTTAACTCCATTAAATGAAGATGCTGATGACATGAACATTTTAACACCTGGACATTTTTTAATTGGTGTTCCCTTGCTAGAGGTGCCTGACTCAAGCAACCCGTAAGGTTCAGTGAGATTAAGCGACAGATGGCAATTCGTACAAAATATGGCTAGATGATTCTGGAAGCGTTGGCATACAGAGTATCTTACGATGTTATAAAAACGATCAAAATGGCAGCATCAAGGACTAAATTTGAAAGAAGGCGAGCTGGTTCTTATCAAGGAAGATAATTTATCACCGCTCGCATGGGCAAGAATCACTAAACTGTAACCGGGTAAAGATGGCATTGTTAGAGTTGTCTCCTTAAAAATGGTAAATGGAGAAAATTATGTCGGGTGACTTAATATACTTATATTTTTTTAAAACTCAATAGACGAATCTATTGAGTAACCTTTATTTTTATTTATCAATATATTTTAATTAATACAATTATTAATAACTTGGAGAGATGTACTCTATATGGTGTATAATTAAGAACTGAACTCATAAAGATGAAAATGTGTTTTTTATAATGCAAAGACAAAGGCGTGTTTGATATAATACAAAGACAGAAAATGTGTTTTATATAATGCAATAATAAAAATATGTAGACATAACAAAGCGTTAATGTCTTTTCAATACAATGTTTGATGGGAATAAAAGTTTTAGACATAACAAAAATACAATGTATGATGGCATAGCAAAAATACAATGTATGATGCGAATTAAAGTTATATACATAATATAATGATACAATGCGTATTTGTTTATTTTATACGGATTGCATCTGGTATTGCCGCTGGTGTTGTCGCTGGTTTCGTGACATTGGTGGGTGCGGGACGCATCGGGCAATGTAACTCCTTCCCTCTAAGTAGAGCCTTCGGGATGTCAGCAGAACTGGAGGCGATATGGTTCTTGTTGAATAATTTACTTCCCCATTGTTTAAATATTTTGTAGACTATAAAAATAATAAATGAAATGATTATTATTGTGAGGGCAGTATGCCCCGTGGAGGTGTGTAGAAGTTGTTTTTGTTGTAGCATTTTTATTTCTTTCACATTTGTTAGTGTTCTGTTGTGTAGTTGGTCCAGGTTAATATTTGGTTTTACATCTAGTGTTGTTATTCTATTATACGGTAGCGTGATTATAGGTTGCTGGTAAAACACGGAGGTTTTTGCAGTGAAGGTGTAGTTTCCTATATTTATAGAGCAATTATCGAATGTCATTAGTGTTGGAATTGTGATTTCCGTTGTTTGCTGGTTGCATGATGATGTGTATGATAGTGGTTGAGTTGGTTGTACATAAAGTTGTCCATACATAATATAGTCGATGTTGTAACATTGAATATGTTCCAGCAGACTAATTGTTAATGTAGTTTATGATGATATCGTAACGGCGACATTTTGAAATATAATCAGAATTTTTGTCTTTCTGGTATAATTTTGTTACTTGGCTAAACAAATGATAATTACTGGTATAATTGGTGTAAATGAGAAAGATTACCATAGATGGTGATGATGACGGCTGGTATAATTTTTAATTTCGTCTTATTATCAGATTAGTTTCCCCACCTATACCTACACTACTATTGACAGAAGTAAAATCAATCATTCTGTTTTTGTGAGTTGATATCGATACACACGTAGTGATAATTTAACTTGAACAAATTCAATTTGTGTATTAAAATAAATTGAAGTTGAATATTTTCGGTTGTGACGTATTGTGCTAAGTGCCACAGTTATAGTGAATACCACAATTGTCTTGTACGGTATTCACTTGTACAAATAATCAGTACAAACGGTGTTAGTGTAACCTATTGTGCCGAAGTATAGGTTCATGCAAATTTGTCGCGGAGGAAACAGGTATAGACAATTAATGATTGACATTTTTTCTCTTCAATTATATCGTGTGTTGTGGTATACCGTGGATTATAGTCTTGTTCTTAAAACATTTCTTTCTACTTACTTTACTCTCTAGAAACGGGCAGATTTAATCTAAAGAAGAAACCTACACGCGAATCTGATTTAACGGGTTCCCCGCGACGGTTTTATTTTATTTTGCCGCGAGAAAAAAAAACGGGAAATTACACAAATAGCGGACAAAACATACGCTATAAACGACCTTCATTCAAAAAACAAACGGAATAATACACAACGAGCGCAGAGACGTATAAATCAAAAATCTAAAGATTTAAACATGTAACCTGTTCGCCGCTAATCGCCATAACTGCCAAGGTACCGCCCTTGCATCACACCTTAAGTTAAGTTTTTTTTATTTAATTTATATTAACTAACTATATATTATCATTTCACCTATATAATTTATACTTAATAAACACATTTTTATTAATCACTTGTTTTTTGTTCCGCAGAATGATTAATAAAAATGTGTTTATTAAGTATAAGTGTGTTTCGCCAAGTGCCTACGGCAAATATCGTTAAAAGTATATAATTTATGTTATGATTTTATTTTTATATTATTTATTATTACTTATTTACCATTGCTAATATGTGTATATTATCGGTAATATTATTGTATTATGTATGTTAAAAATAGTATACTCTATAGTATAGTATCTTCCCTAAGTAATTACGAAGGACCGCGGATCCTAATTAAATAATCAATGAAACTATAATTCTTAACCGCCATATCTGAACGCGTCATTGATTGTTTAATTTCCTTATAATTAAAATTTAGTGTAGTAAAGATAAATTCAATATTCTTATGTATTAAAACTGTACCTAGGTTTAATTAGTCATTTATACCAATAATTATATTCAAGTAATGGTAATTTTCTGTGTATTTTATTTCTGTTATCGATATCATCAACAATTTCTCGTTTCTTAGATTTGTGTCCATCATGGGATTGTATATCATGCCTTTCCGTTATTAGTCTGGTCGAATAATAATTATGTGTCGTTAATTTTGAGATAGTGTAAGGCTAACACATTACGAAAGGGGGCATACCTTACAGTAGATGCGCGGTATTGCCTATAGGGAGGGGTGGAGTAGCATGTGGTTTACAACAACTTAATCACAATGATAAAATGGCTGTGACGTGATTTCCCGATAACTAAATAAGATTGGTTATGTGGTCTTGATTCTCCACATATTTGAATGGTTAAGTGAATTGTTTTCTATTTATTTTTCCCTCCCCTCGAAATCGTTAATATGGGTAACATAATGAGCAGCACTTCTCGATCATTGTAGCTGGTAACAAGAACTCTACCCACCGACTTCACCTAGCTTGGCAAATGTGCTGCTGTTACCGGTATATAGAGCTACAATGGTATTCTGCTAGCGGAGCAAAAACTCAACCAGAGGACGTTTCGTTACAGTGGCGCCCAAACAATGGTCTAGGAAAAATTTAAGTTTAAACGTAATAAAGTACCTCTACCATAGTATTAGAGAGAGGCTCAATTATTATAGATAACAGCATACTGTAAATTTCATACTGTTAAAGTTAGCCGACTCGCTCCAGCCGAATAATGTCGATAATGCAGATTCGAATGAACTTGAATACAGCAAAAATAAGTCATGAACTCGAATTTAGGGGAATTTAGGACCGGGTTATATTATTCGGGTGAAGGAGAAATTATTTCAGTTTGTAGGAATTTAAAAATCGATAGGAGCGAGAGTATAAAGAGAGTTCAAAAATAGTCAAGACACTATCTGCATTATCTTTCGGCTGGAAAATATCGGCTAACTTTAACAAGGTGTAAATTTCATTGTTTTTAATTTCGTTACAGTAACATAGAAGACCGGTTAATTTATTTTAGTGAATGAAATTAGAAGCCACCCATATTAGCGATTTTTTTTATAATTTCGGAATTTTTTTTTATTATTGTCAAATATTTCTTATTCGTTGATGTTTGAATCTCCGCGTTGTTATCCGCTTTTGCGTTTTTTTGACTGCAATGTTAGGTATAGATTCAATTCTTCATTTATTGACACTGATATGCCTTGCTAATTTACCTTTTATGCAAGAAAAGTTAGTTTACCGCAAGAGTAACTATGATTTTTAGCATTTAATGTATATCAGAATTAGAAACTAGCTTCAGATAAGATTAAATTACATAAATATATTTGGTTCTTAAGCAATGTGTTCACTTGTGGTAGTTTTTGATTGTATTGTGTGTTGGAACCCAGTATGTTTATCTTTTTGTAAGTCATTTCGAGTTTGAACTCCGCTGAAATGCGTTGATGAATGTTGCCATTCATTGCGACTTCTTACTCTAGGAATGATGGCTTAAATGACTTAGCGTAATGAAATAAATATGAAACAATTTAGGTATATCAAAGTTAAAATATGGGTATTTTATGTCGCAGACCATTTTATATTCTAAATGTGTTAGCCAACTATCATTTAATGTTATAAAAAGAAAAACTTATAGAAATTTTTCTTGAGTAAATTCGTTTAATTTAAATAACTGTATCGTATCGCGCAAATTATATGGACAGTAATTAAGTGATTTAAAAAAAAAAATTAATGGTGTATAAAAATTATTGCTATTTAAATAAGTAGTTTATATTCGTTGTTATTTGGATATTTATTGAACCAAAAATTTAAAGATGTTTATGAACGTCGAGTACCTAGACTGTGATGAGATTTCCGTAGAATGCTAAGTGCGGAATATAACAGGCAATATCACGCGTAAAATGTTAAAACTGCGTGAAGCACTGGAGAAGGAATTGCAGCACCAAGCTATACACCACCAACTCGTGCGCATCAAGCAGCACTTTCAAACCCGAAACGTGAAATTAATTATTGCAGCAGTAAATTGAAACACATCGAAAGCCAATTGAAAAATATGATGGATGATAGCAATTTTCAATCGGAACTTATAGACGAGCTGATGATCGGTGTATTACATGTTGGTGATCGACTGGGGAGAATAAATCCTTCGAAGTCAGTGTCAGCGGTTTCCACGAAAATGATCGCAATATGCCACAAATTGTTAAGCTGCCTTCACGATATACGCGCTGACGAAGCTGTCTCTGCTGACCTCGAAAATTCCTTGAAACAAGTTTGCGGTGAAATTACCGAAGGACAGGAATGCGTAGATGTTGGGTCAGATGAAACAGATACATAAACCGAAAACATTAATATCCCGCAAAAACCAGGAACATCAATGCAATTCGACCAAATTGCACCTCATCAATCGGAGAAAAGGTTAGTCGTAGTTGAGAATGTCAAGCCAAATTTGGGACAATTTCACCAAAAGAAGCCAACGGAGATCGAAAAGCCTAGACAAACAGTAACCGAAGATGAGTAAATGGATTTGATTGTAGATAAACTATATCAAAAATTGGGCATAGGAATGACTTCACTTAATCTCAATGCAGGAGCCAAACAGATTGCTAACGCGCGACCTCCAAGGCAGAACCTGTTTAATAATGATGATAGGGTACGAACATCGCGAAATGTCAATCAGTCCGAATTCCAGTTCTCTCAGGAGAAACGTGCGAACGAACCTGAAATCGATATACAACAAGATGCAAAATTTCCCAGGCAAGATTTGAAAATGTATAACTGGAAAATGACTTATCATGGGGACGAAAAAGATGAAATACCAATAGAAAGATTTTTATATCGAGTTCAGAGAATGGCCTCGGAGAACGGACTTACCAAGCAACGGCTAGCAGCAAATTTTAGCGTGCTGTTGAAAGACCATGCCCTAAATTGGTATTGGGAATTCCAAGAAAGTAACGGACCGGTAGGGTGGGAAGAACTAAGTAATGTGATGATCGAACGTTTCAAAACCAGGAGAACTGATTTTGATGTTAGACAAACCTTAGAAAGAAGGAAGCAGCGTGCAATGCTGTCATTAAAGACTCCCATGGGAGATATCGAACTTATAAATTTGATTTCAAGGAATATGCAAGGAGGGTTGCAAGCCAAGTTTGCAGGAAATCAATTTACAAGCATTACGGATATGGTACATCAATGTGTTGCGGTAGAAGATACGTGGTCTAGAATAGGCTGGACTCCAGAAATTTTCCATCAATCTAAGCCAAGACAAATCAACGAACTGGATGTGGTTAGTAATATCGGGAGAATGGATGATGTCGATAGTTCTGAGTGGCATCAGGACTCTAATTCTGTTTGTGCATTTGTCAATGCTAAAAATTTTGCAGGCTCATCTAAGCAACCAAAGGGTTCATTTGACAAATCATATTCACCAAATTCATGTTGGAACTGCTATGGAATTGGCCATATGTTTACAGACTGTATGTTTCCAATTAATCACCGCTTTTGTTTTGGATGTGGAGCTTCTGACACATTGAAACCCCAATGCAAGAACTGTCAAAGCAAACAAACGGGAAACGTAACGGGGGACTTCAGAAACACTGGGAATCTGAATTCCCACACACCAACGAACAGACCACCCAAACAGACAGAAGTGGCTACAAATACGGACCCAGAGCTGTATCAAACGAGCTTGCAGAACAATTCCAGCGTTCGGAAAAATTAGAAGACGAGACATGTACACAGACAGAACGAGTCCCAAAAATCTATAATTCTCGATTGAACCGATCCATTAGGTATTTTAAGCTACGGAAACAGATACAGAAAATAGTAAACGAATCAACGATTGCTCCAATACCAGATAATAGGCCATACGCTAGTGTACTAATTGAGGGTGTCCCATATCGAGGATTGCTCGATAGTTGGGCAAATGTGACAGTTTTAGGAAATAACGCTGAGGAATTTTTGTGTGCACATAATATAAAATTAAATAGCCTGCCATCAACATTATGGACTGCTAGTGGGCAGAAACAAAGAGTACTCGGACACATCATAGCGAAAGTTTCTTATGGTGGCAAAACGAAGAACATGCGTGTGCATATAGCTCCAGGGCTAAGCCAAACGTTATGCCTAGGAATTGACTTTTGGGAATCGTTTGGTCTGGTTCCAATGATGATCAATGAATTGGAGACTAGTTCTGAAGCAACAACGAATAACCCACAAATACACGAACTCAACAAACGCCAGCAAGCCATCCTAGCGAACATAGTCAATCAGTTTCCATCAAGCGAGAAATTGGGTTTAGGACGTACGCATCTCATCGAGCACAAAATAGATGTTGGTCATGCTCCAGCCATAAAGCAACGATATTACGCAATTTCGCCCGCAAATCAAGGTGAACTGTACCGAGAGCTGGACCGGATGATTGCACTTGGAGTTGAAGAAAGCCAAAGCTCCTGGTCATCTCCAGTAAACCTCGTAAACAAGGCCAACTGAAAGGTTCGACTCTGCCTGGATGCCCGTAAGGTGAATTCAGTGACGGTGACGGATGCTTATCCTTTGCCTCTGATCGATGGGTTGCTAAGCCGTTTGGACCAAACTCGATATATCAGTTCCATAGACTTAAAGGATGCCTTTTGGCAAATACCCCTCGAGCAGCAGTCGCGGGATAAGACGGCTTTCACCGTTCCAGGGCGTCCACTCTACCAGTTTGTCGTCATGCCGTTTGGGCTGTGTAATGCGGCCCAAACGATGTGTCGACTTATGCACAAGGTCATCCCTCACCGATTGCATGACCGGGTGTTTGTCTATCTTGATGATCTTCTCGTAGTCTCCGCAACGTTTGAAGATCACATTTTCTTATTATCTGAAGTGGCGAGATTGTTACGTGAAGCAAATCTTACCATAAATGTCGAAAAAAGCAAGTTTATGCTCAAGGAGACAAAATACCTCGGTTATGTTGTCGGTGATGGATGCCTCAGAGTGGATCCCTCCAAGGTCCAGGCAGTAGCCGAATACCCCGTACCTTGCACGACGCAGCAGATAAGGCGTTTCTTGGGGATGACTGGGTGGTACAGGCGGTTTATTCCGAGTTATTCTTCGGTGGCTGCTCCAATCAGTGACCTATTGCGAAAAGGCGCAAAACCCAAATGGAACCCTTTGGCCCAAGATGCATTAGATAAGCTTAAACAATCGCTAATATCCGCACCAGTTCTGGTTAACCCAGACTTTAACAAACATTTTTATGTTCAATGCGACGCGAGCTCAACCGGCGTTGGTAGCGTCTTATTTCAGCGGGAAGGAGAGGAAGAGCACCCGATTGCTTATATGTCGGCAAAACTGAATAAAGCTCAGCGCAACTATACCATAACAGAATTAGAGTGTTTGGCTGCGGTGATGAGCGTCAAAAAGTTTCGACCTTATATTGAAGGTTATCCGTTCACAATCATCACTGACCACTCCAGCTTAAAATGGCTTATGGACCAAAAGGACTTATCTGGGCGGCTAGCCAGATGGGCACTCAAACTCCAGCCTCATAAATTCACAATCGAATACCGAAAAGGTACACAAAACGTTGTACCAGATAGTCTGTCAAGAATGAACGTCGAAGAGTATGAAGTGCCGAACGATTCCCCTTTGCATCTTGATATGAACTCACCAACTTTTAACGACGATGAATATAACGCAAGGATTACAGCTGTCATTGATAATCCAAAGGCGACTACAAACTTTAAAGTCAGTGAAGGAAAGCTATTTATCAAAATCAATGAAGCCAACCATATAGAGAGAGTGACATTCCGCTTTGGAAGTTAGTAATTCCAACAGAACTCACAAAAGATCTGATTCACCAAGCACACAACCCCCCCTCAGCTGCACACCAAGGAATTGCAAAAACGTTAGAACTATTGAGACGACAATTCTACTGGCCGGCTATGGCGGTACAGGTAAAAAATTACATTAATGCTTGTGAAGTGTGCAAGAAAAACAAAGCAGTTAATTTTATCACCAGACCGGAAATGGGGAAATATATAGAATCAGTTAGACCTTTTCAAAGACTATATATAGACTTTCTAGGTCCATATCCACGCACTATTAATGGTTTCACGCACATTATGATTATTTTAGATCATTCCACTCGATTTGTAATACTAGAGCCATTACGATCGGCTTCAGCAGCAAAAGTGTGCCAATTTCTGGAAGGAAAAATTTTTCAGTTCTTTGGTGTTCCGGAAGTTTTATTTTCAGACAACGGTCCGCAATTTAAATCACTAAAATTAGCGGAGCTACTGCATAAGTATGGTGTTAGACACGAATTTACAGCGATATACGCACCTCAGTCCAACTGTTCAGAACGGGTAAATAGATCCATTCTTGCGGCCATAAGATCGTACGTCCAAGATGACCATAAATATTGGGACCGTCACTTGGATGAAATAGCCGGAGCACTGAGAAACACGGTTCATTCGTCGACAAGATTCTCGCCACACTACTTGACATTCGGGCAACACAAGATCATGCATGGGTCGTCATATGGATTAGCTAGAAAGTTGCACACTTTGAATGATAATAGTGTCGAGATAGTATCTCCTGCTGACCGACTATCAATGGTTCAAAATGATGTGTTGCGGAATCTCAAGCTGGCTTATGAAAGGAACTCTTCAAGATACAACCTGCGCAGTCGGTCTCGAATATTCAGTCCTGGTCAAAGCGTCTACGTTCGTAATTTCGCGCAAAGCTCAGCACAATAGAACTTCAGTAGCAAGCTCGCACCGAAACTTATTAAAGCCATTATATCAAAACGGATCGGGTCCGTGATATATGAGGTGGTAGATAATTCCGGAAAAGTTCTAGGATCCTTCCATGCAAAAGATATTCAGTAAAGATTACTGTTAGAATAGTATTCCCACAACTCAAATGCCAAATCGTTTAAAAAAAAAAAAAAAAAACATTTTTTTTTGAATTTCTATATAATTTTTCTGTTGTTATATTTATTGCCCGGCTTTAAGTGACCTTCTCATGGGTGTGGGGCTGCTCCACGATTGTAACATTGATTATGTTCCAGCAGACTAATTGTTAATGTAGTTGATGATGATATCGTAACGGCGACATTTTGAAATATAATCAGAATTTTTGTCTTTCTGGTATAATTTTGTTACTTGGCTAAACAAATGATAATTACTGGTATAATTGGTGTAAATGAGAAAGATTACCATAAATGGTGATGATGACCGCTGGTATAATTTTTAGTTTCGTCTTATCAGATTAGTTTCCCCACCTATACCTACACTACTATTGACAGAAGTAAAATCAATCATTCTGTTTTTGTGAGTTGATATCGATACACACGTAGTGATAATTTAACTTGAACAAATTCAATTTGTATATTAAAATAAATTGAAGTTGAATATTTTCGGTTGTGACGTATTGTGTATTGTGCTAAGTGGCCACAGTTATAGTGAATACCAAAATTGTCTTGTACGGTATTCACTTGTACAAATAATCAGTACAACTATCAGTACAAACGGTGTTAGTGTAACCTATTGTGCCGAAGTATAGGTTCATGCAAATTTGTCGCGGAGGAAACAGGTATAGACAATTAATGATTGACATTTTTTCTCTTCAATTATATCGTGTGTTGTGGTATACCGTGGATTATAGTCTTGTTCTTAAAACATTTCTTTCTACTTACTTTACTCTCTAGAAACGGGCAGATTTAATCTAAAGAAGAAACCTACACGCGAATCTGATTTAACGGGTTCCCCGCGACGGTTTTGTTTTATTTTGCCGCGAGAAAAAAAACGGGAAATTACACAAATAGCGGACAAAAAATACGCTATAAACGACCTTCATACAAAAAAAAAAACGGAATAATACACAACGAGCGCAGAGACGTATAAATCAAAAATCTAAAGATTTAAACATGTAACCTGTTCGCCGCTAATCGCCATAACTGCCAAGGTACCGCCCTTGCATCACACCTTAAGTTAAGTTTTTTTATTTAATTTATATTAACTAACTATATATTATCATTTCACCTATATAATTTATGTTATGTTTTTATTTTTATATTATTTATTATTACTTATTTACCATTGCTGATATGTGTATATTATCGGTAATATTATTGTATTATGTATGTTAAAAATAGTATACTCTATAGCTTAGTATCTTCCCTAAGTAATTACGAAGGACCGCGGATTATAATTAAATAATCAATGAAACTATAATTCTTAACCGCCATATCTGAACGCGTCATTGATTGTTTAATTTCCTTATAATTAAAATTTAGTGTAGTAAAGATAAATTCAATATTCTTATGTATTAAAACTGTACCTAGGTTTAATTAGTCATTTATACCAATAATTATATTCAAGTAATGGTAATTTTCTGTGTATTTTATCAAATAAAAAACCTCTTAACGAGGTAAATATTCGAGTGACGAAAGCCGAATTCAATTCACAAAATTTCTGATATCAAATTTGTGCCGAAAAAAACAGTTGTATTCGATTTGTCAACGATTTTTCGGAATGTTAGTGCATTCAGCGCGTTGTTGTTTAACATTCAAAAAACCGTTGACAAGTTGTTGTTTTTGACAGCTAGAAAGAAAAATGTAAACAAACGCGCCGAATGCACTAACATTCCGAAAAATCGTTGACAAATCGAATACAACTGTTTTTTTCGGCACAAATTTGATATCAGAAATTTTGTGAATTGAATTCGGCTTTCGTCACTCGAACATTTACCTTGTTAAGAGGTTTTTTATTTGATATCAATGATTTTGGCAAGGCAAATTGAAAATGAATTGAATTGCGATTCGTTTTATTGTTGTCAGTCGTTTTGAGTTCACACACACACGATAGCACAGAAGTGGCCGCTACGTGTTATTGTGCCTCATACACAGATGCGCGGCATTGAAATGACCAAAACGAGCAACAAAGCCATGCTAATGCAATAAATACAGAAAGAACTACACTATAGATAGTTGTATTAGAATATATGTGTACATTGTATGTGGGCACTAGTTTAATAAGTAGTGGTACGAAAGAAAAAAATTAACATGGGATTGTTAGTGTAACCAATACAATCTTCTGTAGTTTGTTGAATATTGGCATCTGCGTTTCAGACTTTGTTCAGAGCTTAATTGTTGTTCGTTTCGCGAAAAACGAATTACGCATACTCTCACACAGCTGCCGGCTGTGTGTTACGGAGTGTGAATGATTCGTTCTTCTTCTCTCGATATTCGTCACTCCAGTGGCCTGCGTCTGTGTATGAGGCACAATAGAACGTAAAACAATAGAACGAAACTGTTTCAATAAAAAAATGGAAAACAATAAAACAAAATTGTTTCTATTGAAGAATGGTTCAATACGATTTATGTTTGGAAAGTACATATATGCTCTTGGCCTCGAAATAGTAAAGACTTATATTATCTTTTTTATGTTGAATAGTAGGGTCAGGTCTCATCATTAGGTTCAGGTAGCTAGTTTTTTTTATTATGTTCAGCACGATAACCTACGTTCTGGTTAGGCTTGCCACCTTTTACAAATGCCAATGGAGGACAAGTACAATTTGTTGTTTGTTATTTTATAATAAGTTTATTTTTAATATAATAATGTCTTATCAAATGTCATTATCAGTATTTCATCCCAAACCACCTGCAAGTGCATGTCACAAAAAATAAAAAAATTAAAATAAAAATCAAATTTTCAATTAATTTCAAGCATTATCCTAAGTATAAACAGTAAGATAAACTAGTAAGACTATAAAAATAAACAAACTAATTTTTTTCAGTATAAAATAAAAATTATAAATAGAAAATTTAATTCTTAAAAGTATATTTCTCATTTCCTTTTGCTAATTTAATTCCACATTCCAGAATACCTTCCAAAAATCATTTAAGAATCTCATTTCTAGCCAACATACCCAATCCCATCAAAAACGTATAAGAATTGGTCGACTTCCGCACCAGGTGGTCTAATTCCAGAACTTATTCCAAAGATCATTTATGAATCCCATTTCCATCCAACATACCCCATCCGACCATAATCGGTTAAAATTTGAGAGCACTGGAGCAATTGGTTTTGCTAAAAGTAGCAAAAAATTTACGAACTTAAACTATTAAAACTTGAACAATATTTGAATTTCTTATGAAAAAACACGAATTTGCTTTGCAAAAAATTGAGGTTGATTTAGAAAAAATTGAGAATGAAGCATAAAAAATTATGGTTGACTTGTAAAAAGTTGTGAATGAATTAAAAATAATCTGTATAATCTGTATTTCTGTGTTCTGGACGATTTCTGTTAGACAAACGTCGTTTTCCTCAGAAGAATTATTTTTGTTAAAATACCTGTCTAAATCTTGACTAGAACTAGCAGCTGATCGTAATGATAAAAAAATATCGATTTTATGCAAGGAGACTCAAATATTCAAAGTTTTTGGTGATTTTTTCGATCACATCAATTTGTCAGTTTTTTCATTTTTTTTGTTATGAAAAAAGAGTCACTGGTAAAAATTCTCTTAGCAATGATAATAATATGATGTATTTATATTTCGTCGGCTCAGTATTATCTTGTCGTAAGTACCAAAATATCGTTTTTCAATACAACTAGTGGATTTATCTAAAGTGTAGGAAGTGGTAATCAATATATGGTATGATAGGTTTGGAATTATTCTATTAAATTAAACACTTCTCGTTGTTATACTATCTAAATAAGCTTTCAAACTTAAAACTCAATTTCCCAAAAATGACATATTTGGACTTACGACAAGATAATACTGAGGCGACGATTTGTTTCATTGTAATACTTTGATTCACTATCATTATGAACCGCAACGGACCGATATTAGGGTGCATTTGAGCCAAAAAATGAAATTTTGCAAAAAATTAAGGTGGCTTTTAAGTTATGAAGGTCAATATCTAAAATATACGAGTTTTCTGGGACAAACGGTTGATGTCATATTGTAGGTGAGATTTGTGGCTAATAATCCTGAAAATATGAACCAAAAGTCTTGGGCTCATTTTTTAGCAATTCAGCCTAATGTGGCCGGCCGATTTCGCATTTTTCAGTTTTGTGGCCAAAATGACCCTCCAACCTAATTTTTTGAATTCTTTTTTTTGCTATTTGATAGCTGGCGTCAATACCTTTCCAACGATATGCATATGTTCAGGGTATGCCGAATAGGTTCAGCACTGTGGACGTGGCAAAATGGCCAAAAATGGCCGTTCAGAGGCCGGCCGCGGCCAACATGGCGGCCAAATCAAAAAGTTGTACAACAAAAGTTGCTTAGTTTTTTAAGTACTACAACCCCTGAAAGTATGAGATCAAATAAAAGAGGTACGGACAAACAAACATATATACCAAAGCAAGATTATATGGTGACGTCATAGAAAAATTTTAAATTGTCATAACTTTGGTCAAAATCATCCGTTTTGGACATTTGAGGAGTCGTTGAAGTGGTATTGATGTCTAAAATCCTAATTTGCCAATTAGAAAATAATTGGGGCATTTTTTGGGGCAGTTATACGCGAAAAACTGATTTTTTGGGGCAATTTTTGGAAGGTCATATCTCCACTCAATGTTGGTAGAAATTCATGCTTTTATACATTATTTAGGTTTATTTTTCAAGACCTTTCCAATGGTATATAACATGATCCTGGCGGCCTCAAAGTGAAAAAGTTCGAAACTTGCTGTATAATATACTTCGTTCGACTTCCAGCACAGTAGGTGCTTTCGTCACTCGTTTGGACTGCCGTCCAAAGTGATTTCTGTTATCGAAATCATCAACAATTTCTCGTTTCTTAGCTTTGTGTCCATCATGGGATTGTATATCATGCCTTTCCGATACTGTTAAAGTTAGCCGACTCGCTCCAGCCGAATAATGTCGACAATGCAGATTCGAATGAACTTGAATACAGCAAAAATAAGTCATTAACTCGAATTTAGGAGAATTTAGGACCGGGTTATATCATTCGGGTGAAGGAGAAATTATTTCAGTTTGTAGGAATTTAAAAATCGATAGGAGCGAGAGTATAAAGATAGTTCAATAATAGTCAAGACACTATCTGCATTATCTTTCGGCTGGAGCGAGTCGGCTAACTTTAACAAGGTGCCTTTCCGTAATTAGTCTGGTCGAATAATAATTATGTGTCGTTAATTTTGAGATAGTGTAAGGCTAACACATTATGAAAGGGGGCATACCTTACAGTAGATGCGCGGTATTGCCTATAGGGAGGGGTGGAGTAGCATGTGGTTTACAACAACTTAATCACAATGATAAAATGGCTGTGACGTGATTTCCCGATAACTAAATAAGATTGGTTATGTGGTCTTGATTCTCCACATATTTGAATGGTTAAGTGAATTGTTTTCTATTTATTTTTCCCTCCCATCGAAATCGTTTAATATGGGTAACATAATGAGCAGCACTTCTCGATCATTGTAGCTGTTAACAAGAACTCTACCCACCGACTTCACCTAGCTTGGCAAATGTGCTGCTGTTACCGGTATATAGAGCTACAATGGTATTCTGCTAGCGGAGCAAAAACTCAACCAGAGGACGTTCCGTTACAATGTCTTGTAAATTCGTTGTTTCTTGAAACGAACATTTAGCTGGTAGCTGCATAATGATTGCTGGTATACATGATTCTAGTGTCGTTTTTAATTTCATATTATCGCAGAAATATTGATTGTTTACGTTGTTACATGGTTTTTGTGTAAATTGGTAATTTTGGGGATTTAGAAGTAATTCATAGGAAGGGATAGGAGTAATTACTTTGTTGGACATTGGAATAATTTTGAATTTAAAATAGTTAAAAGATTCTTTTGAAAAGATTAGTATCTCGATACTGAATATAATATCCGTGTTATTATAATATCCATTTAGATTTATTAGGTTATATATAAAGTTATTGTTGTCGAATCTAAAATTGGATTGACTAAATATTCTTGATATATACTCTATCTCTTCATTATTAAGTAGGTGCCTTGATATTATTTGATATTTTGATAACTGTATTATTTCTGTTGTATCCTTTAGATGGTTATGTAAAACGTCAATTATGTGATTAATTTTGTAAAAATGTTGATCGAATAGTAGGACGTTTGTATTTAGGTTGGTTTGAGTAATGGTTCTATTGATTTCATATCGAAGCCTGTCAGTGTGTACTGTTACAAAGTTCTGTATTTCTTTTATTCGGTTTATCATTTCAGCATTTAAATGAATTTGTTCGTTAATCTGTTTATTTAAAGAGTTTTCGTTTCTATGTATGTCATGTAATGCATTCTGTATGTCTATTAAGTCTTGGTTGTCTAGGTTACCGGTAATGTCTTTTATTAGAGATCCTAATCCGTCAATAATTCCTCTTCTTGTACGTCTGGGCAGAAGGAAATGGAATGTGTCTTTTAACAAAGCTAATTTAGTCGATGTAATTATCTTTTTATCATTTAGGATGTATTTATATTCTGTATGGTTGGATATTATTTGAGATAGCTCAGTTTCTTGGAGGGTAATATTATGTATTAGGTCGAAATAGGTTTTTAATTGAATAACATGAATTAGTTTTTGATAATCTTGAATCATATATGCAGGTCCTAGTTTAACTGGGATTACTCCGTTGTTGGTTTTCATTGGTGTTAGTTTGATTGATTGTCCGTTGGTCATGTGGAACCTGGAATAGTCGTTTAACTTTAGCTTTATGAACTCTACCTAAGTCAGTAAGTAGTGTTAGCTTGTTATTTTTCTTAACTACAGTTTTTTGTAGTGCGGTGTTAATTTACTGCGAATATATCTTTTGGCGAAAATAACTTGTCCTGTTTTAATAGACACGGGATTTTTTCTAGTACTAAACTAAATAAGTTTATTTATTTTACTCTGTTTCTTTTGCTTAGTTAAAGCATAAATATGGTTACATAGTTCCGTGAAGGATCTTTTATGTTTACTAATATACTCGTGTATTGATATGTATTGAAGGTTTTTATTACCTATATGACCAGATAATAATTCGAAAGGGGTTACCTTGGTAGAAGAATGTATAGAACTGTTATAGGATAGTATACTTTGTTGCATTAACTCTTTCATTGTAGCTTTCGGGTGTTTTACATGTAATATACCAAAGGTTTCTTTTAGTGTGGAATGGAGTCTTTCGACTGGAGAATTACCTGTAGAATTATAAGGTGTGGTGTAATGTAGTGTGATATTATATTTTTGAGCTAATTGCTTGAAAGCAATACTGAGAAAGGTAGATTCATTATCCATTATTATTTTCCTGGGTAATCCATGTCTACTAAAGTATTTTATTATTTTGCCTACAATGGTTTTCTCAGTTCTATCCTGTATATGATAAGCAGTGGCAAATTTCGAAAATTTATCAATCATAGTTAAGAATTGGTGGCTCAGCATTTGAAAGATATCCTAATGTATTATGTCCATTGGTTTGCTTGGGGTTTCAGTTATTTCTAAATTTAGTTGAGGAGGTTGACGATTGTATTTGACTTTTTGGCATAATGTGCAATTATTAATATGCTTAGTGATCTTATCCTTCATGTACGGAAAATAGTATTTTCGTTTAATATGTTCATAGTTCTCAATTACTCCTTTATGATCAGGTATTTCATGCTGTTTTTTAATTTCTAAATTTTGATCATTTTCTTCTAAAATGTCTTGTAACAGAATGAGTGATCTAATGAAATATGCTTTTCTTGTTTGTTTTTTATATGGCCTAAAGTTTTCTTGAAAGGCTTTATAAAAAATGGGGTAGTGTTCCTCTGAAATGTATACACATGTTAAGTTCCTGTCTTTTGACATTTCTTCCATAATGTTTTGTATTTCTGTTTGCGGTCTGGGAGAATCTGGAATTCGAATGGTGAGGCGTTTCTTTTTTTCGAATATTGTTTCTCGTTTGATAACTGGGTTAGGTAATGTAGTTGCGTTTTCTATAATTATTATAAGTTGTTTATTAAAATGATTTATTGGAGTGTCTGTTACGGGAATGGGAATTTCACGTGTAGTGAGTCTTGTATCTTCACTTGAACTAGAATCAGAATTGTTGATTTCTACCGTTGGATTAACTTCTGGTTCAATACGTGATAATGCATCTGCGTTTGAGTTTTGTATACCTTTTTTATATTGAATTTTGTAGTCGAATTAATCTAATTTTAATCTCCATCTTACTAGTTTACTATTGGGTTCCTTTAGAGAGAACAACCAAGTAAGTGGTTTGTGATCTGTTATAATAGTAAAAGGTTTACCAAAAAGATAAGGCCTAAAATATTTTGTAGCCCATACGATGGCTAATAATTCTTTTTCTATCGTAGAATAGTTTTGTTCAGTTTTAGAAAGTATGCGTGAAGCATAACAGATTGGAAGGTCTTGACCTACTGGTCCTTGAGAAAGTACTGCACCTAGTGCGACGTTACTAGCATCTGTGGTAACTAAGAAGGGTTTTTCAAAATCTGGATATTGAAGGATTGGATTATGACAAAGTAGTTTTTACATTTTTCAAAGCATTCTTGATATTGTTCATTAATTTTTATCGTTTTGTCTTTTCTGAGGCATTCCGTAAAAGGTTTAGTTATATTTGCAAAATTGGGTATAAATTTGCGATAATAACCCATAAGTCCCAAAAAACTTTTAATTTGTTTTTCGGTTCTAGGAATAGGGAAGTTTTCGATTGCTTTAATTTTTTCTGGGTTTGGTTGAACACCTTGTGGTGTGACTAAATGTCCTAGAAAAGCAATTTCTTTATGAAGAAACTCTGACTTATCTAGTTGAATTTTAAGGTTAGCTAATTTTAATTTTTTAAATACTTTTGTTAAACTTTCTATGTGTTCCTGTAAAGACGTGGAAAATATTATAATGTCATCCATATAACAGAGACATATTTTCCCTTGAAGTTCACAGAGTACATTATCCATTACTCGCTGAAATGTGCTAGGAACGTTTTTTAGTCCAAATGGCATTCGTATATATTCGTAATGACCAAATTCTACGGAAAAAAGCTGTTTTAGCAATGTCTTTAGGAGATACTTCAATTTGATGAAAGCCTGTAGCAAGATCTAATGTTGTAAAGTAAATACATTTGCCTAATTTATCGAGTATATCCGTAATATTGGGTAACGGGTAGCGATCTGAAATTGTTTTAGCATTTACTTTCCTATAGTCGATCACTAATCGCCATTTTGTTTTACCAGAGGCATCTTTCTTTTTGGGTACGATCCAAATTGGGCTACTACAAGGAGAATAGCTAGGTCGTATTATACCTTGGTCTAACATTTTTAATATTTGTTCTTCTACTTCTTGTTTGTGAACATAAGGATAACGATAACTTTTTGTGAATACTGGTTTATCATCTTCTGTGTTTATTTCATGTTTAACTACATTTGTAAAGGGAAGCTTGTTATTTTCTCTTTGGAAAATTTCTTCGAAGTTAGCACAAAGTTTTTCTATTGCCTTTTTTTCTTCAGAATTCAAATGGTTAGTTCTGATTAGATTTTTTATATTTTCGTTTGATTCTTCTAAATAATCATATACTTTATTTTCATTGGATTCTGCATGGAAATTTTCTAATGGTTCTGCTTTAATTGGATGTTCTATTACGAATGTTAATTGCTTATTACCATAATTTACAATTTCTACTTTAGCGTAATATTCTTGACTAATGTATATACCTTCTGGGATAATTAATTTGTCACTGACAATAATAGGTTGCCGCCCCGGTGGCAAAGTGGTCAGCATGCTTGCTCCAGCAACCGGAGGTCCCGGGTTCGATTCCCGGTGGTGACAAGGCAAAATTTTCACGGCTGGTTTAGGATCAATGAATTAATCACTCATTATCCGAAATGAAAATATGATTATGAAACCTCATTTGAGGCGGCCAAATCCCTTGATGGGATATAGTGTCAGAGAGAGAGAAATAATAGGTTTTAGATATATTTCTCCGTTTTGGATATCTACTGGGATTTCAATCAGAAGTTTGCTTCTGGGAAGGATTGTATATTGTTTTGACATATAATTAGGTTTAAATTTTAAAGGAATTTGAATTTTATTTGTTATTAATTTAGAATTTCCAAGATCAATGCTAATTCCTAATTGTTGCATCAGTTCGAGGCCTATCAAACCATCGAAATATTCATGGAATTTAAAAAGAATAAACTGTATTGGCTCTTTGGTTTGGAATTCTTGTAATCCTTTGATTACAACAGACTGATTAACTGTGTGAGCGTTGAAAAGGGTTTTGATTGAAATGGGTTGAATTTCCTTAATTCTAGATTTATGTATTAGAGTGGGGTTTAAAAAAGATCTATTGGATCCGGTGTCAATCAAAAGTTTTATATATTGGTTGGGGTTATTTTGGATTTCTATATACGGTAGGGTATATCCTTTGTGATTATTAATATTTAAGTATCCGATTGGTTCTGTGAGGCGCCTGGGTGAAAATTCTCATCTAAAATTTCCTGATCTAGTGATGGAACACAATTTTCGTGAATGATACTCTGGACAGGTTCGTTCTTCTCTAGTGAACAAAAGTCTGGTTAATATTCTTCAGGTGGATCTAAATATTCGTATTCCTCTTGGTTGGGATCATATTCTTGGTCTTGGTATTGTTGTTCCATGTGGAATAATTCTTGAGCTCTAAATCTAGGTGGACCATTATTTTGGAAATTGTATTGCCTATATTGGTTTTGTTGTCTAAAAGCCTGACCATATGTGGGTTGAGTAAAGCGGTTTCTAATTGATGATGTATCCATTGGTTCAACTTTTGGAGCTGGTAGTGGTAATGGTGGTTTACCAAATGGTTTATTACCATGCGGGTTTTGATTTGTGAACGGTTTATGGTTGAAATATTGAGGTTGTTGGTTATAGGGACGAGAAGGATATTATTGGTAATTAAATCAAGGTTGTATATTATAAGGACGTGAAGCATATTGCTGATAATTAAATTGTGGTTTGTAATTATTATTTTGTGGTTTAAATAACCGTTGAGGTATTTGTGGTTTTGGTTGGTCGTGTATTCTTCCTTTTAAGTATCCGATATTTTGTTCCTTTAAACAATACGATAACGCATCGGGAAGTGTACTAGGTCGCATTGCCCTAATCATTCCTCACATTGGTTCTCGTAATCCTGCCAGGAATACTGAGAGCCCCATAGATTCATGTAATCTACTTTTTGTTTGTATCAACACATTTCTGTTGATATCATGGGGAGTGTTTATTTTTGAGTTATTATTCATAGTGTTCATTATGTCGATTACACGGGAAAAGAAGGATTCTATCGAATCCGAACCTTGTTGAAGTCGGTACAAATCACGTATGAGACTAGTCTCGTCTCGTTTGTCAGCGTAATGTGTTATGAGGTAATGTTTTATTTGTGACCAGACATTATCTGTGCCGTACATTAAAAGTACATCGCTTGCATCGCCAACTATTTTATTTCGGATTGCCCGAATTATAATGGTGGCGTACGGATGGTTATTTGCACATGCGGGTTCACAAATTTGCAGAATTTCTTCTACATTTTGTATGAAATCATACAAACCATTTCTATCACCTTAATATTGAGGAAGATCTTTGACAGCATCAGGTAATCTTAATGACGTCATCATTTTTACCAGTGCGTTGTCCTGTTTATTATCTTCACTAATATTTTGCTGTATGTTTTCACGTACTGGACTATTACTTCTTGAATTTGATTTAAACATATTAAACAAAATTTTTTTTTTTCGATATTATAAAAAAACGGATAAAACGTTTACCGTAAAAATAGACTAGCGGTTATTATTTTAAATTTTACTAAAATCTTTTAAATTATTTAAAAATTTTTTTTTTTTGTTTAAAAACTTATTTGAAAAAGAGGTTAGGTTTAAAAATTTATTTAAAAAAAGGAGATTAGGATATTTTAAACATATAAAGGAGTACCAATTATACACTTACCAAATTATTAATACAATCAAACATCTTTGATATTCCCTCATTGATAATTTGTTGTCTTACAGCTAACTTTATATGTTCTTTTCCTTATTCACTTTTTTATATTATTTTCACAAATTATTATTTATTTATATTTTTCACTTTTTCTTCTTCGGCTAGCGAATAGTTTTATTCGTTGTAAACGGAGCGCGATTTCTCAATATACCTTTGAGAATTACTTTCGTAAGACTACCGTCAATACCGCGATATATAAAACTAATTCACTTTTGTTGAATCTATTTCAATGTTCACTTGAAAAGATTAAACTAAATTTTTATTTTTCACTTGTTGTTAAGTGATGTATTATTAAAAAATATTATTTTTCATATTATGCAGTTTTTATTAAATAAAGGTGCGTGGGAACAGATAATTAAAATTATCCTACCACCAACTGCGCCAATTATGTCGGGGGACTTAATTTATTTATATTTTTTTAAAACTCAATAGACGAATCTATTGAGTAACCTTTATTTTTATTTATCAATATATTTTAATTAATACAATTATTAATAACTTGGAGAGATGTACTCTATATAATGTATAATTAAGAACTGAACTCATAAAGATGAAAATGTGTTTTTTTATAATGCAAAGACAAAGATGTGTTTGATATAATACAAAGACAGAAAATGTGTTTTATATAATGCAATAATAAAAATATGTAGACATAACAAAGCGTTAATGTCTTTTCAATACAATGTTTGATGGGAATAAAAGTTTTAGACATAACAAAAATACAATGTATGATGCGAATTAAAGTTATATACATAATATAATGATACAATGCGTATTTATTTATTTTATACGGATTGCATCTGGTATTGCCGCTGGTGTTGTCGCTGGTTTCGTGACATTGGTGGGTGCGGGACGCATCGGGCAATATAACTAGAACTGAAGCGTCCGATAGCTAAATTATGCAAGTAACCTGTGGAATAGTTAAGCGAAACGCTCAACCGAGAGAGTACGTTGCAAAACATCATGCAGCAAACGAAATTATTCCATCTATAGTCAATTAATTTCTATCAAATTTTATTATTTCAAATCATTATAAATTTTAATTAACGTCACATATCTTTGTTGTAATCTCAATCAATTTTTAATCAGCTGTTCATACTGTTTATCTGTAATATAAGGCAAAAATTAAATCAAACTTATGTGCATACATTATAAAATTAATACACCTTTATTTATAAATATACTAGTTAGATATTTAGTTGTTTTTTTATTTTATTTATTTATTTATTTATTTATTCACAAATACAGCTAACAAACAGATATACAAATCCAATTACATGTTAGCATAGATTAGAAAATAAAAATAAAAAAAGGAAAATTACATATTTAACAAAATTTACAAAAGTTACAAATTGTAAAAAATAATTATATTTATATAAATTGTAAAAAAATATAAAACTTAATATTTATACAGTGTCTTTATTAAGAAAAAAATTAGTAATTTGTTTTTTAAAAACATGGAAAGAGAACATAGACAAATCAAAATTATTAAAAATGTTGTTGTGATTAGTTTGCAATCTTACTAGAGGAGAATGTGTCCTGAAATTGCTTTTATAAGTATGTAAGTCAAAACAAACAGAAAATCGCATGTTATATGTCAACCGAGCTCTGTGTCGAATTAAATTTGTCAACTTAGTTTCAATTAAACGATTAGATATTTTATAGAGAGCTAGCTCATCAAATATAATTCTACGGCTCTCCAAAGAAACTAAACCATAACGTTTAAGGCGTGAATTGTACTGCTCGTAAGGAATTCCACTTTTGTAATATAAGAATCTCGTAAACTTTTTTTGTACTCTTTCAATTGTGAGTTTGTGACATCCATATACGGGATTCCATATAGTAGTTACAGATTCAAGGTGGCTGCGAATCAGTCCATTAAACATTGATATGAATGATGAAATATTTTTGAAATCACTACAAGTCCTCATCATTAGACCAAGGATTTTTAATGATTTGTTTGTGATGTATTGTATATGAATATTAAATTTGAATTTATTGTCAACAATAACACCCAAATCTTTAACTTGATCTTTTGAAACAAGGTCAATATTGTTTATAGAATAGTTAAAGATAGAGGAAACTCTTGGTTTAATTTTCAGTACAAAGCACTTGTCAATGTTTAAGTTCATATCGTTAATAACACACCAATCATGTAGACGGTTAAGATCATTTTTGAGTCTCTGACAATCAGAAATTGATTTTATTGATAAAAAAATCTTTAGGTCATCAGCAAAGAGCAACACCGGACACTCTAGACCTTCCACAATATCGTTTATGAATAAAATAAAAAGTAAAGGCCCTAAGATGGACCCCTGAGGAACACCGGAAGATGGAGATATTGTATGAGATTTCATATCATTTATGATCACATATTGTGTTCTGTTTTTTAAATAAGAACTTATCCATTTTATCCATTTTTAACTTATCCAGTTGTTACTATTAATTTCACTTCACACACTATTTTATATAAAATTATTTAAGAATTATTTATTGTACACAAACAAAAAATGTAAATAAACACAAATTGTATTTGTGCTGTCAAATCACAAGTCAATAAACAGCGCAGAATTAAACCGCAATGTAAAGTAGAATTAACTATTAGAAATTATGTATGTAGAAGGAAAATTTATATTGTATGTAGCATCTACTTTAATTTATAAAAATATTTATAATTTTTTATAAAAATACTGTTATAAAAATTGTTATAATATTGTCAAACCTAGAATACGAAAAAATATAAAAATAAAAAATTCTCTTACACGTCAACTTTCGAGGTGAAAGCATCGATATATACAAATAAATAAAAACGCTGAAAATTGTAAAGCTTTTTATTTGTTCATCAAGCAGACTTGGACGAATTTACAATTGTGTTATTATTATAAAAAGCAAAACTAATATTGGTATAATTGGACACGATGTTGTTAATCCGTTGGCTCGTTTTTCCTATATACTCTAAGCGGTGGATAAATACCGGTGGATAAATATCCGGTGGATAAATACCCGTTAGAGTTTTACGCTTTAGCTTTTTATTCAATAACTTTAATATAGTCCTAGTTGCATATCCGTTATTCGTTGCAATTTGTAGAATTATATTAAGCTCTGTGTTATAATTAGAATTTGACAAAGGGATATTTATTAGTCTATTTATGAGTGAGTGGAAAGCTGACATTTTAATATTATGACGATGGTTTGAAGAACTAAGGTAACAGCGTCTGTATACGTGGGTTTCCGATAAATTTTGAAATCTAAAGAATTAATCCTGGTTATTATATCTAGAAAATTAATACATTTACTTTCTTCTTTTTCTAACGTAAAATCAATTGTGGGATATTCAGAATTTAACCAAGTAAGGAAAGAGTCTGACAGTCTATCAGTTCGATGCCATAGACATAGTATGTCATCAACATATCTATACCAAAAAATTATATGACGAAAACAAGGATTGTTATTTGATATGATCATTTATTCGAAGAAATTCATGAAAATTTCAGCCAACAGAGGTGACAGAGGGGAGCCGATGGGTAGACCATTAGCAAATTTGAAATATGTATTATCAAAACAGAAATAATTTTGTTTAATACAAGTCTCAAACACTAACTTCAGTTCACGACGTAAGCCCTCATCTACAACACCCCTATCTAAGAAATTACAAACTATTTGGGACAAAGTGTTAATTGGAATAGAAGTGAAAAGACTGGCAACGTCAAACGATACTAGTTTTGAATTTAATGGAATGTCGACGTCTTGAATTTTGTTAATCAATTCTACCGAGTTTTTAACCGAGTGAGCCGAAAAGAAATTAGTATGACAATTGAAAAAATTTATGAAACCCTTACATAGCTTGTAGGCAGGAGCATTGCAATACGCGACTATTGGGCTAATCGGAATACCCTCCTTAGATTTTTGGTATACCATATATAATCGGAGTGGATGAACTCATGACAGAGTATTGCCAACTAGTTCCATCAAACAACTTCGGGCATTGGTTGATACACTTACTAACCGAAGTCTTAAAAGACTTAGTTGGATCCCTGCCAAGCACTATTGCTTTGCTTTCTGTAATAAAATCAGAAATTTTATTACCGTAATCGGCTTTTGTGAGCACGGTAATTGTATTGCTTTTATCCGCTTTACACGCTATCAGGCCATGGTCACGTAGTTTTTTCTTTATCGCACTAATCACTTTGAGGTTAGTATATTAGAAGCAGCAGAAGAAGAGAATGGTGGAGTAGTTCAATACCTTTCTTTATTTGTAGCGCACACACCTTGTTAAAGTTAGCCGACATTTTCCAGCCGAAAGATAATGCAGATAGTGTCTTGACTATTTTTGAACTCTCTTTATACTTTCGCTCCTATCGATTTTTAAATTCCTACAAACTGAAATAATTTCTCCTTCACCCGAATGATATAACCCGGTCCTAAATTCTCCTAAATTCGAGTTCATGACTAATTTTTGCTGTATTCAAGTTCATTCGAATCTGCATTATCGACATTATTCGGCTGGAGCGAGTCGGCTAACTTTAACAGTATAGCGCACACACTGAATTTAATTGGGTTGTCTGGCCAAATAAGGCAGTTTCAGCATCTACAGCGAGATTTTCGAATGATCGAAGGCTGATTTTGTTTGGCGTAGGAGCAAAATTCACACTGTTGCTCAGCATTTGAATCTTTGTATCACAGAAAGCGATTGAGAACAAGTTCTTAAAACGTGGATGAAATTCGACACCAGACGAACCACTATTACCTCTACGGTTAAATGGATAAGCCTTATCCCGCAAAACATCCAGTTTAGCTTTTTGTTTTACATATTGAATATGTGAAATATCGGCTACCTCTGCACGAACTTTTTTGTCCAGCCAATCGAACTCAACAGAGTGCAAACGAATCGCTAACTCAGTGTGGACAACTTTAAGATGGAGATATAAGTTGTTCCTGGTAGCATACCCTTTACGCAGCTCGTTATTCCTCGAACTACAAAGATTGATAGCTCTTCTTCCCTCCAAAGACTTACTATTGCAGTTAATATTAGTATAGTTAGGAAGCAAATTTAATTTTTTACAACGAAAATAAATTTGCTTTAAATTAAGCAAATTTTTTTTTATTTTTCTCCCTCCTTTTGCTTATTTTTTGCTTTTTTCTTCTATATAAAAATTTTTACTTTTACAAATCAGTAGATACTCCTGATGATGACCTCACAAGTCGAAATCGATCGAGTGATTTTTTAAACTTTTTGAACAAATTTTTTAATTAAAATATTCAAAAACATAATTTTGCGAAATAAAAAACAAGTATTTAATAAAATGTTTTTATTAAGCACTTTCTTTTGTGTGGTCAAGATGTCGTTGAGACTACAAGTACCACGCCCCCCCCCCTCCATTGGCATATCGATGCACATAAAACTTTGATATGCCCCTATAATAAAAATGTGTCAGTCCAGGCTATTTAAATATTTAATGCAACATGCTGATATACTTTCGGGCTAAAGCATAGCTATATACGAACAGATTCCAAACGACAAGAAATATCAAAGCGAATCAAACGAGAAATAAGAAATTGCGAATACAAATAAAAAAATAAATAATCATTTATTTCGTAGCTATTGGCAATTTAGATACTAATTTGATACAACTTAATGATAACCTTTAAGCAGTAACCTTTAAATACATACAGTAAATATACAGATAACAGGAAATATAAACAAAAGTGCCATTTCAAATTCACAAGCTTAATTAAAAATTTACTATATAGACCCGCGGTCCATAATTATCATATGTAAAAATGACCGTAAGATAAAGGTCCTATTTAGTAACACTTATCTAAATAATTTGTAAATATAGTAAGTAATATATAATATAATCAATTTTGTTTAAATAAATATAAATAAATAAATATAGTAGAAATTTAAAAAAATTAAATGTGCTTAAAATAAAATAATAATGCAAAATTTTATCGGCCTTGGTGACATAGTGGCGATGACGATGGTGATGGCGGTAATA
>OW052223.1:17388091-17428596 GCA_932526605.1 Nephrotoma flavescens
TCAAGAAAGCCAGCAAGGTTCCTCTGGATATGTTCGAGCAAAAATTAATGGCATACATATCTTCAGTTGTTATGCCCCTCCAAATGAGCAAATCGAGCGATTCGTCCACTTCTTAGATTGCCTGGTTCTGGACGTAAGAGATCATAGTCCTGTAGTAATCTCAGGAGACTTCAACACATGGGCTACGGAGTGGGGTAGCGCTCAAACAAATAGGAGAGGTCAAGCCCTTCTGGAGGCTTTTTCAGTTCTGAATGTTGTCCTGTGCAACACCGGCTTTGCATATACATTCAGCAGGAGTAATGCTGGTTCTATTATAGACCTAACGTTTGCTAGCGACTCTCTCTGGAGGAGAGGAATAACTTAGGAGGTTTGCGACTCTTACACGCTGTTTGGAGAAATAACAACACTGAGTTTTATATTTACTTCACAATTTATTTTAAACCTTTCACAAAAAACAATTACTAAATTTTATATTACATAAAAGTTAACAAAATTAATTTAATCAAGAAAATATCTTAGTTATACTTACCAACCATTGTAAAATTAATCCAATTAACAATTAGCTGAAATTAAATCTGATTAATATATACGCTCCTGTATGGTAAGCTATAATAAAATTATATAGACATAATTTGTGATGCTCGATTTAGTGTAAATGTTTTTTTATAGATAATTTTGTTTTTTTTTTTTTATTTATTTCCTGCGTTTAGATAAACTGATTTAGACAAATCGACGCACTGATTCAGATAAATTTGAAAAACGATGGATTAAATCTGAAGCTAAAAAGGATGATGCATCCGAAGATATAGCCAAATATGATAGTGTGTGGGCTGTTGAGACACCACAACGGCAAATAATTACGCGGTGATTTAGGTCTTGTAAAAAGTAAGGCCAAACATGCTTTCATATCATCTAGATTAAACAGACCATTTGTATTTACGGACAAACCATTAGTCGTTCAATACGAAGTTACATTACAAGATGGGCAAGAGTGTGGAGGAGCGTATATCAAATTGCTATCATCTGGGAAAGATTCAACTGATCTAAAACAATTTCATGATAAAACACCTTATACGATTATGTTTGGCCCAGATAAATGTGGTAATGACATTAAATTACATTTTATTTTCCGACACGTTAATCCCCTCAATGGTGCAATAACCGAAACACACTGTAAAAAACCAAAGTAAGTTAAAATTTAGTTAGAGTAAAGCGTGGTATTTATTAACATTATTGATTTTGTTGTAGAGAGCGGCTAGAAGAACCATTTAAAGATAAGGAACCACATTGATATCAGTTAATTATAAATCCTGATAATACATTCACGGTTAGTGTAGACAACAAAGTTGTGAATAAGGGAAGTCTATTGCCCGATTTTAATCCTGCTGTTAATCCTCTACGTGAAATTGATAATCCGGAAGATAAAAAACCAGAAAATTGGGATGAACGTGAAAAAATTCCAGATCCTGATGCCAAAAACCCGGAAGATTGGGATGAAGATGCTCCACCACAAATACCAGACGAAAATGCGGTTAAACCAGATGGCTGGTTAGACAATGTGGAAGAAATGGTTCCAGATCCAAATGCTGAAAAACCGAGCGATTGGGATACCGATATGGATGGAGAATGGGAAGCACCTTTAATACCAAATCCAGCATGTGAAAAGGCGGTTGGTTGCGGCCAATGGAGTTCACCACTCGTTGCGAATCCAAATTATAAAGGAAAATGGCGGGCTCCATTATTGGATACTTAAAATTATCGGGGCAAATGGGCTCCACGAAAAATACTTAATCCAGATTTCTTGTTAAGACCTAAACCCATTCAAAATGACGCCAATTTCAGCTGTGGGCATAGAGTTGTGGTCTATGTCAAATGATATTCTTTTGGATAATTTTGTAATTACTGATGATGTAACCGGTGCGGATTTGTGGGCTGATCAGATTTACAATTTAAAACGCAAGCAAATAGATAAGGATGCTGTAAGTAATACGTCATATTTAACCATTTAATTTTATTTTACGGGAAACTATCTCGAATGGAAAATTAGAGTACTATAAGTTGTACTATAAAGTGTAACTGTAAAGTGACGAAGCATTTAAACAACAAGCCAGGCTGGTGGGCTGTTTATTTCATTTACTGTTCGATTCCAGTGATCATTTATATTTGGTACTTACGACGACGGACCTTCGACGACCAGGTTTACTAAAAAATATTACATGCGTGTATTACAAAATACATTTTTTAATTATAGGAAACATTCCTTACTAGATTAACGACATTTACAAATGAGAACCCATGGATGTGGGCTGTGTATGTAATTGTTGTAGGAATCCCGCTAGCATTAATTGTATTTTTCATGTCCAATAAGGTAACGCTTTGAATACTTAAATGCCTTTAATTATTTTCAATTTATTTATTAACTGTTTAATAAAAATTAATCGTAATTTGAATTGCATTAGGAGAAATTACATACCAAAAAAACAGACGCATATTCACCAGATGATGATCAACCTGCCAATGACGATGAGAAAGGTGATGGAAAAAGCGAAAAATCCGGCAGTCTTAAACCAAAAAAATCTGATTTAGACGAACCAACACCTGATGAGGATGAAAACGATGAGGATGGTGCAGGTGAAGGTGAAGAGTCTGGGGAGGAAGATGAAGGCCCCAATGATAATCAAGATGATGATGATGTTGAGAATGTTGAAGAAGTGCAAAATGAGACTGAATAAAGCAGAAACAATCGCGGGAGGTGATAGTGCCCGGAAGCGTAAACCTAGAAAAGAATGAAAAATCAAAGTCAATGCAAACAAGAACATAATAATTTAATTTAATAAAAATTTAATTTCATTTTTTTTATTTAATTTAAATTATAAACTCTAGTTAAAGAAACAAATACATAATTTAAATATGTCTTTATTTATTATATAAAATTAAAACAATCGAATACTATAAAATGAAGGAAACTTAAATATTATAAATAATATAATAAACATATTTATTTTAATTTAATTTAAATGAATCGACCAACCATAATAGAGAAGCGAATTTTTAAAATAAATTTTTGATGATTTTAAGTACAATTTTTTGATCGCTATATTTCCCGGCCCTTCTCTCCAATATTATACTATGTTCCATTACACTATATGAACCATATTCCAGAACTTTGAAGGCGACTCTTAATTATTAATGCTATGTTTAACTCCTAATTGTTCAATTACAAAATCTCCATTTTTGGTTTGGAACGCATTAATTATTAGCTGGAACGCTCCCGACCGAGCTGGTATTTTAGAACTGCATACAAAATTAATTTTGAAACTCCGGTTCAAAACTAACTTGGAAACACATTCTGCCTTATCTTGAACTTAGAAAATCTATGAAAACAGCACAACACAATTTAATAAAATCTGTAAATCTGTTGGTATAGCGCTTCAAGAAGTAGGGCGAATTGGAAAATTGCTGCACAACAAATAATTTGCCTTCGGAGTTATTTTCAAGTGTTTAAAATTTTAATAATTATCCATTTTATTATGAATAAAATGATATTTTGTACTAAGAGTGTTTCCACGATTTCAAATGGGAAGTTATTTAGCGTGTCAATAGTGTTTAGAGGTCTTGTAATTTTTCTGCTCATTATGACATTGAGAGAAATGTAATAGTTGATGCTTGAAGAGCAGAAATCAGTAAACATTTCATATCATCCTCCGTGACAAACCTCTCTCTCTCTCTCTCTCTGGCTTTCACATCCCATGAAGGGATTTCGCCGCCTGCACAATGGCCCTCCATCCATCCCGATCCATTGCTCTCGTCCTCCAGTTTCGACATCCTAATGCTTGCAGATCTTCTTCAATGTCGTCACGCCAGCGTAGTCGGGGTCTTCCTCTACGACGTACTCCGGCTGGTTGTTGGTGAAACACTTTATATATCATCCGTTGTTGTGGGGACCTTGTAACGTGGCCGAGCCATCTCACTCACATTGGATTTAATGAATCCGATGATATCGCTGCCTCCGAGGAGTTGCTTTATTTCGTGATTCATACGAATCCGATATTCGTTGTTCGCAACTTTAATTGGACCAAAAATTGAACGGATGACCTTCCTTTCGAATGTAGATAACAATCTACAATCATTAGAGGTCATGGTCCAGCTCTCGCTTCCGAAAGTCAGCACAGGTCTTATTAGTGCTTTATAAAGTGCGAGCTTGCACGACTGCGACAGATGTTTCGAACGCAATAATCTTGATTGGGCGTAGAAAACTCGTTGTCCGGCAGCGATTCGGGCTTTTATTTCTGCCTGCATTTCATTCAGTGATGTTATAAGGTATTTAAAGTTTTCGACACCATCAAAATTGTGGTCGCCAATTCCGAGATTTGCACTAGAGATGTTCCTGGGTGTTGTTAGATATTTGGTTTTACTGCTGTTCACCTCCAAACCAAGTCTTCTTGCGCAGCGATCGAGCGGTATGAAACTGTCTTTGATATCGCTAGGTCTTCGGCCAAGAAGCACGATATCATCTGCATATCCAAGAATTTGGCCGGATTTATTAAATATACAGCGCGAAGTTTCGATGTTGCTTTTTCTTACTACGTACTCAAGCGCCAAATTGAACAGCAAAGGCGCGAGTGCATCACCTTGTCGAACGCCAGATGTTATTTCAAAGGAGTCTGACACAGTTCCTTCAATTACGATTCTACATACAGACCCATACGTTGTTAATTTACACAGCGAAACGAGTTTCTCTGGGATACCTAGGCATATGAGCGCGGCCCATAAGTTGTCGCGGTTTATACTGTCATATGCCTGCCGGAAGTCTATATTTAGTTGATGTATGGTTATGTTGTACTCCCAACATTTTTCCAAGATCATCCTCATGGTAAAACACTGGTTCATAACTTGGTGAGTTTTTATGAGGGGAGGTTGTTGGCCTTCCGCTCAACCCGCTTGTTACGTGTGTGGGTCACGTACTGGTGAGAATCTTGAGGCATCCAGTCCTACCTTGAATACATTTTTATAGCGAGCCGCTTGATACAAGACAGACGCCCGCTTCAGCCGCTCCTAACCTGGAAAACAGACGCTGGTTTGGCATTGGTTTTGAGGCGCCAATGGCTCGCCCTGACATGTAGTGTCCATGACTATAAACAGGATTTAGCTGCTCGTCTCCACTACACCGCCTGATTCATTTAGAGTTAGAGAGCACCGCGAGGAGGTATGAATCTCGGACTTCGCCCTCCCCGTGACAAACCTGTCTTTGGGTAATAACATCATCTGTCTTTAATAACATCAATTTAGAATCTAGATAGTACATTGACATGGAAACAAGAAACCTATCGAAACAAAACACCATGATTTTTGCTTTAAATAAAAATAGTTAAAATTTCAATTTTTTTTTGCTTTAACATTTATTTTTTGATATATAAACGAAGGATTTCCAATAGAGTAATAGAATCTGGGGCTAGATCGGGACAAACAACTTCATTAGCAACGCAATCGTGCAAAAATCCCACATCACATTCGAATAAATGTTTTAATTCATGGGTTAATGGTTCCATAATGTATTTAGGATTTTTATGGTCATTGGGCCGACCTAAATGAGACATCAAAATCTGAAATATACAAAAACAATTTAATATTGAATTCCTTTTCGGAAATACAGTGACAATGTTATTGGACACGTACAATTGATTTTTATTCAACGCGTATTTAACGGTTCACAATGCAGCCACAACACAATACGTTGAATAAATTAAACGTGTAAATTAAATATGCCCACAGCTGAAATTGGCGTCATTTTGAATGGGTTTAGGTCTTAACAAGAAATCTGGATTAAGAATTTTTCGTGGAGCCCATTTGCCCCGACAATTTGGAGTATCCAATAATGGAGCCCGCCATTTTCCTTTATAATTTGGATTCGCAACGAGTGGTGAACTCCATTGGCCGCAACCAGCCGCCTTTTCACATGCTGGATTTGGTATTAAAGGTGCTTCCCATTCCCCATCCATATCGGTATCCCAATCGCTCGGTTTTTTAGCATTTGGATCTGGAACCATTTCTTCCACATTGTCTAACCAGCCATCTGGTTTAACCGCATTTTCGTCTGGTATTTGTGGTGGAGCATCTTCATCCCAATCTTCCGGGTTTTTTGGCATCAGGATCTGGAATTTTTTCACGTTCATCCCAATTTTCTGGTTTTTTATCTTCCTGATCACCAATTTCACGTGGAGGATTAACAGCAGGATTAAAATCGGGCAATAAACTTCCCTCATTCACAACTTTGTTATCTACACTAACCGTGAATGTATTATCAGGATTTATAATTAACTGATATAAATGTGGTTCCTTATCTTTAAATGGTTCTTCTAGCCGCTCTCTACAACAAAATCAATAATGTTAATAAATACCACGCTTTACTCTAACTAAATTTTAACTTACTTTGGCTTTTTACAGTGTGTTTCGGTTATTGTACCATTGAGGGGATTAACGTGTCGGAAAATAAAATGTAATTTAATGTCATTACCACATTTATCTGGGCCAAACATAATCGTATAAGGTGTTTTATCATGAAATTGTTTTAGATCAGTTGTATCTTTCCCAGATGATAGCAATTTGATATACGCTCCCCCACACTCTTGCCCATCTTGTAATGTAACTTCGTATTGAACGGCTAATGGTTTGTCCGTAAATACAAATGGTCTGTTTAATCTAGATGATATGGCAGCATATTTGGCTTTACTTTTTAGTGCAAGATCTAAATCACCGCGTAATATTTGCCGTTGTGGTGCCTCAACAGCCCACACACCATCATATTTGGCTATATCTTCGGATGCATCATCCTTTTTAGCTTCAGATTTAATCCATCGTTTTTCAAATTTATCTGAATCGGTGCGTCGATTTGTCTAAATCAGTTTATCTAAAAGCAGGAAATAAATAAAAAAAAAAAAACAAAATTATCTATAAAAAAAAACATCTACACTAAAATCGAGCATCACAAATTATGTCTATATAATTTTATTTTAGCTTACCATACAGGAGCGTATATATTAATCAGATAAATATATGATAATGTTAATATTTATAACATTTTTTTTAAAATTATGTTATTAATATTAACAATATAATAATATAAATTAAAATAATTATTTTTGTGTCACTACACTTCACTGACAATTGACATTCAATTTTGTTGATTGTCACTGAACTACTTTGTTCAAGTTTTTTCTGTATATGCGATTACTCTTCTTGCATACACACAAACTTTGAATCGTCTGTTCAACAAATAAAAGGCATCATACCGGAAAATGGTAAAATTCTAAATGAAAACTACTTTAAAATTAAAAAACAATTTGCCAAAATTAATGTTAAATAAACCAAGATCGTGCTCAGGGTAATGAAAATTTAATTTTCTGCCGCAATTACGAGATATAGATAAATAAAGTCAAAAAAAAAATTTAACAGAAAATTTTCATAGCATTCGTATGAAAGTGTTTTTTCGTGTTTACGTTATTTGGGCCTGCATACATACAAAGTTTTTATATTGAAAGACGGCCGTATACACATACATAGGCACTGCTATTTTATTTATATTTAGTGTCACATAATTAATCGAAGCCGTACGATGCATTTTTTCTGTATTTTACATAATATACGTACTTCTTTTGCTATTTTTATTGAATCTACGTACCAATTACAGCAATTTCGAATTCGATGGTATTACAAATCGACTTATGTTGGATAAAAATGACAAAGAACACGCCAAAATCTAAAATAAAAATGCAGATGCATTACTAGAAAAATTAAAAAAGTATATCCTTCGGCTTCAACAGTTTGTTCGAAACTAAAACAACAAAACTACAAAACAACTGGAGAGAAATATTTTTATTGTTTTTTAATTTTGTATCAGCCATGCTACACTATAATTTGGTTTTCTGGATTCAAACTGTTGCGCAAAAGATTTTAATTTTTAATTTTAAACCCTTATTTTAAATTAAATCATTAAATTTTTTTGTCTTGTTTTATTCTGTTCTTTCGAAAATAAAATTTAAACAAAAATCTACATCTCAAAAATGTCCGTAATTTTTTTTATTTTCATTTCAAATTTTTTCATTTCGGATTCACGGTCAAAATTTTTACGTCGCAGCTGCGTAATAAAATTTTTGTCCGTGAATCCGAAATGAAAATAAAAAAAATTAAGGACATTTTTGAGATGTAGATTTTTGTTTAAATTTTATTTTCGAGAGAAAAGAATAAAACAAGACAAAAAAATTTAATGATTTAATTTAAAATAAGGGTTTAAAATTAAAAATTAAAATCTATTGCGCAATAGTTTGAATCCAGAAACCAAATTATCGTGTAGCATGACTGTATGAGACGGACGAATGACGAAATTTATTTTGGTTTGATGAGAACGAGGCGGAGACAAAAACTAGAAAAAACTGGAAAACGAAAATAAAAAATGAATAACCTTCTACTTCGATGTAATATTTACAACTAAATATATTTTGTAATGTAATTTTCCTTTTTAAAATTTATCTGCCATAAAGTTGAATTGTCGACTTAAGTGGGAACTATAGAAAGAATAAAAAAAATAAAAAAAATAACGTAAGAGAGCGAGAAATAGGATTTAAATGTATACGACCATACTCAGAATAACAAAAATAAAAAGTTTAAGAGAAATTGCGTTTTAATTTTGCTGTCACGTAAAAAGAATAGCAGAGCGAAAATTTTCGTGCAAGAATAAAAAACTTAACAATTACAACAACAAAACTCAAACAAATTTTTGTGCGTTACAAGTAATATGCATTTTTATTATTTTATATATGGGAATTTGGAATAATTGGTGTATGTTATGTTTCCTATTTATAAAATATCCATGTACACATATACTAATATGAATATAAAATCAAAAATAATTTTCACTACACTGTATAATTGTATTTTTTTAAAGCAGACCTAAAAAAATAATTTATCGAATTGCGGTAATTTAAACCGCATATAAATAATTTTTGTAATTTTAAACACATATACTTGTTGAGATATAATTCGTTTATACTCAAAACAATTGTAGTTTCACTCAATATTTTAGCAAAAACATTAAAAAAATATTACATGAAATATAAGAATGAACTTAATATTTTAAATAATCTATAGCCGAAAAGTCAAATTGGAATAATATTTTTTTGTCTTCGTTTCTTACGTTTTTCTGTTATTTTTTTTATTCTATCTATAGTTGGCCCTTTAGCGTGTCGTCATCAGTTGGTGTAAGCGGCCAGTAGTTTAGAAGGCATTGGCTTATGTATTGTTATTATTATTTTTTTTACATGTTGGCGCGCAAACGACTGCTGCAAAAAATTGTGCATAATATTTTTCTTTTGTTGTTGTTTTGTTTACGAAAACAAAAATAATCAAATGTTTTTGGTTTTGCGTGGTTTACGAATTCCAAATACATACGTGAAGCAAAAATGTTACATATGTACATAATTATGTAATTTTTTCTTTGATATGATTTAATGTGCATTAAAGTTATGATGATTTCTGGTGTTTTTCTAGAAACACTTACATAACTCAGATCGGGTCGACACTTATGAAAGTTGTAAAGATGCATTGACAAGTTCAAATTACTTTACAGAATGTCTTAATTGCATTTAGAATGGAAGTTATGATGATTTCTGGTGATTTCAAGTAATAACAATACTCTGTAGGAATAAGCGCAAAATTGACTCGTAATAGAAACACTTACATAACTCAGGTCAGGCCGACACTTATGAAAGTTGTAAAGCATGCATTGACAAGTTCAAATTACTTTACAGAATGTCTTAATTGCATTTAGAATGGAAGTTATGATGATTTCTGGTGATTTCAAGTAATAACAATACTCTGTAGGAATAAACGCAAAATTGACTCGTAATAGAAACACTTACATAACTCAGGTCAGGCCGACACTTATGAAAGTTGTAAAGGATGCATTGACAAGTTCAAATTACTTTACAGAATGTCATAATTGCATTTAGAATGGAAGTTATGATAATTTCTGGTGATTTCAAGTAATAACAATACTCTGTAGGAATAAACACAAAATTGACTCGTAATAGAAACACTTACATAACTCAGATCGGATCGACACTTATAAAAGTTGTAAAGGATGCATTGACAAGTTCAAATTACTTTACAGAATGTCTTAATTGCATTTAGAATGGAAGTTATGATGATTTCTGGTGATTTCAAGTAATAACAATACTCTGTAGGAATAAACGCAAAATTGACTCGTAATAGAAACACTTACATAACTCAGGTCGGGCCGTCACTTATGAAAGTTGTAAAGGATATATTTACAAAATCAAATTACTTTACAGAATGTCTTAATTGCATTTAGAATGGAAGTTATGATGATTTCTGGTGATTTCAAGTAATAACAATACTCTGTAGGAATAAACGCAAAATTGACTCGTAATAGAAACACTTACATAACTCAGGTCGAGCCGACACTTATGAAAGTTGTAAAGGATGCATTGACAAGTTCAAATTACTTTACAGAATGTCTTAATGCATTTGCACGGCCGTATACACATACATAGGCACTGCTATTTTATTTATATTTAGTGTCACATAATTAATCGAAGCCGTACGATGCATTTTTTCTGTATTTTACATAATATACGTACTTCTTTTGCTATTTTTATTGAATCTACGTACCAATTACAGCAATTTCGAATTCGATGGTATTACAAATCGACTTATGTTGGATAAAAATGACAAAGAACACGCCAAAATCTAAAATAAAAATGCAGATGCATTACTAGAAAAATTAAAAAAGTATATCCTTCGGCTTCAACAGTTTGTTCGAAACTAAAACAACAAAACTACAAAACAACTGGAGAGAAATATTTTTATTGTTTTTTAATTTTGTATCAGCCATGCTACACTATAATTTGGTTTTCTGGATTCAAACTGTTGCGCAAAAGATTTTAATTTTTAATTTTAAACCCTTATTTTAAATTAAATCATTAAATTTTTTTGTCTTGTTTTATTCTGTTCTTTCGAAAATAAAATTTAAACAAAAATCTACATCTCAAAAATGTCCGTAATTTTTTTTATTTTCATTTCAAATTTTTTCATTTCGGATTCACGGTCAAAATTTTTACGTCGCAGCTGCGTAATAAAATTTTTGTTCGTGAATCCGAAATGAAAATAAAAAAAATTAAGGACATTTTTGAGATGTAGATTTTTGTTTAAATTTTATTTTCGAGAGAAAAGAATAAAACAAGACAAAAAAATTTAATGATTTAATTTAAAATAAGGGTTTAAAATTAAAAATTAAAATCTATTGCGCAATAGTTTGAATCCAGAAACCAAATTATCGTGTAGCATGACTGTATGAGACGGACGAATGACGAAATTTATTTTGGTTTGATGAGAACGAGGCGGAGACAAAAACTAGAAAAAACTGGAAAACGAAAATAAAAAATGAATAACCTTCTACTTCGATGTAATATTTACAACTAAATATATTTTGTAATGTAATTTTCCTTTTTAAAATTTACCTGCCATAAAGTTGAATTGTCGACTTAAGTGGGAACTATAGAAAGAATAAAAAAAATAAAAAAAATAACGTAAGAGAGCGAGAAATAGGATTTAAATGTATACGACCATACTCAGAATAACAAAAATAAAAAGTTTAAGAGAAATTGCGTTTTAATTTTGCTGTCACGTAAAAAGAATAGCAGAGCGAAAATTTTCGTGCAAGAATAAAAAACTTAACAATTACAACAACAAAACTCAAACAAATTTTTGTGCGTTACAAGTAATATGCATTTTTATTATTTTATATATGGGAATTTGGAATAATTGGTGTATGTTATGTTTCCTATTTATAAAATATCCATGTACACATATACTAATATGAATATAAAATCAAAAATAATTTTCACTACACTGTATAATTGTATTTTTTTAAAGCAGACCTAAAAAAATAATTTATCGAATTGCGGTAATTTAAACCGCATATAAATAATTTTTGTAATTTTAAACACATATACTTGTTGAGATATAATTCGTTTATACTCAAAACAATTGTAGTTTCACTCAATATTTTAGCAAAAACATTAAAAAAATATTACATGAAATATAAGAATGAACTTAATATTTTAAATAATCTATAGCCGAAAAGTCAAATTGGAATAATATTTTTTTGTCTTCGTTTCTTACGTTTTTCTGTTATTTTTTTTATTCTATCTATAGTTGGCCCTTTAGCGTGTCGTCATCAGTTGGTGTAAGCGGCCAGTAGTTTAGAAGGCATTGGCTTATGTATTGTTATTATTATTTTTTTTACATGTTGGCGCGCAAACGACTGCTGCAAAAAATTGTGCATAATATTTTTCTTTTGTTGTTGTTTTGTTTACGAAAACAAAAATAATCAAATGTTTTTGGTTTTGCGTGGTTTACGAATTCCAAATACATACGTGAAGCAAAAATGTTACATATGTACATAATTATGTAATTTTTTCTTTGATATGATTTAATGTGCATTAAAGTTATGATGATTTCTGGTGTTTTTCTAGAAACACTTACATAACTCAGATCGGGTCGACACTTATGAAAGTTGTAAAGATGCATTGACAAGTTCAAATTACTTTACAGAATGTCTTAATTGCATTTAGAATGGAAGTTATGATGATTTCTGGTGATTTCAAGTAATAACAATACTCTGTAGGAATAAGCGCAAAATTGACTCGTAATAGAAACACTTACATAACTCAGGTCAGGCCGACACTTATGAAAGTTGTAAAGCATGCATTGACAAGTTCAAATTACTTTACAGAATGTCTTAATTGCATTTAGAATGGAAGTTATGATGATTTCTGGTGATTTCAAGTAATAACAATACTCTGTAGGAATAAACGCAAAATTGACTCGTAATAGAAACACTTACATAACTCAGGTCAGGCCGACACTTATGAAAGTTGTAAAGGATGCATTGACAAGTTCAAATTACTTCACAGAATGTCATAATTGCATTTAGAATGGAAGTTATGATAATTTCTGGTGATTTCAAGTAATAACAATACTCTGTAGGAATAAACACAAAATTGACTCGTAATAGAAACACTTACATAACTCAGATCGGATCGACACTTATAAAAGTTGTAAAGGATGCATTGACAAGTTCAAATTACTTTACAGAATGTCTTAATTGCATTTAGAATGGAAGTTATGATGATTTCTGGTGATTTCAAGTAATAACAATACTCTGTAGGAATAAACGCAAAATTGACTCGTAATAGAAACACTTACATAACTCAGGTCGGGCCGTCACTTATAAAAGTTGTAAAGGATATATTTACAAAATCAAATTACTTTACAGAATGTCTTAATTGCATTTAGAATGGAAGTTATGATGATTTCTGGTGATTTCAAGTAATAACAATACTCTGTAGGAATAAACGCAAAATTGACTCGTAATAGAAACACTTACATAACTCAGGTCGAGCCGACACTTATGAAAGTTGTAAAGGATGCATTGACAAGTTCAAATTACTTTACAGAATGTCTTAATGCATTTAGAATGGAAGTTATGATGATTTCTGCAGAAATCATTTATTATCAATTATTCCTACAGAATATTGTTATTACTTGAATTCACCATAAATCATCATAACTTCCGTTCTAAATGCAATTAAGACATTCTGTAAAGTAATCTGTGCTTGTCAATGCATCCTTTACAATTTTCATAAGTGTGGACCTGATCTGAGTTATGTAAGTGTTTCTATTACGAGTCAATTTTGCGTTTATTCCTACAGAGCATTGTTATTACTTGAAATCAGCAGAAATCATCATAACTTCCATTCTAAATGCAACTAAGTCATTCTGTAAAGTAATCTGAGTTTGTCAATGCATCCTTTACAATTTTCATAAGTGTGGACCCGATCTGAGTTATGTAAGTGTTTCTATTACGAGTCAATTTTGCGTTTATTCCTACAGAGCATTGTTATTACTTGAAATCACCAGAAATCATCATAACTTCCATTCTAAATGCAACTAAGTCATTCTGTAAAGTAATCTGAGTTTGTCAATGCATCCTTTATAACTTTCATAAGTGTCGATCCGATCTGAGTTATGTAAGTGTTTCTATTACGAGTCAATTTTGCGTTTATTCCTACGGAGTATTGTTATTACTTGAAATCACCAGAAATCATCATCACTTCCGTTCTAAATGCAATTAAGACATTCTGTAAAGTAATTTGAACTTGTCAATACATCCTTTACAACTTTCATAAGTGTCGGCCCGACCTGAGTTATGTAAGTGTTTCTATTACGAGTCAATTTTGCCTTTATTCCTACATAGTATTTTTATTACTTGAAATCACCAGAAATCATAATAACTTCCGTTCTAAATGCAATTAATACATTCTGTAAAGTAATTTGAACTTGTCAATGCATCCTTTACAACTTTTATAAGTGTCGACCCGATCTGAGTTATGTAAGTGTTTCTATTACGAGTCAATTTTGTCTTTATTCCTACAGAGTATTGTTATTACTTGAAATCACCAGAAATTATCATAACTTCCGTTCTAAATGCAATTAAGACATTCTGTAAAGTAATTTGAACTTGTCAATGCATCCTTTACAACTTTCATAAGTGTCGACCCAATCTGAGTTATGTAATTGTTTCTATTACGAGTCAATTTTGCGTTTATTCCTACAGAGTATTGTTATTACTTGAAATCACCAGAAATCATCATAACTTCCGTTCTAAATGCAATTAAGACATTCTGTAAAGTGATCTGAACTTAACGAAGCATCCTTTACAAATTTTATAATCTGGCGCTTGAAATTAAATCTAAACACATTTTGAATCAAAATTGGATTGGAAAGCTACTCTTATTTTTAATTAGGCATTATTTATATTTAAAGAATAAACAAGAAAACCAAAGAATCATTAATAAATATTGTTAAAGTAATGCGATTTTAACGAGTGATACAACTATTGCTCAAATTAATTCTAATAAAATAAATAACCCGAACTCTGAAAAGGAGAAAAGTCCGACAGTTGGGGAATTGGTTAAAGTAGAACAGAATGACGATATCTACGAGGATGTTGATGACTCCTTTACCTATATACCTTGGATGAGGTGCAGGTTGAGATAATAGACCTCGAACAAGGTAATTTACTCGAAAACCAAGTACTTAATAAGGAACTATAACCAGATCATCGTGCGCAACACTAGTTACACCAACACTTAGCATCGAAAGTGAAATGTCAGCCGTTTCTGCTAGTACATCATCATCATCACGTTCCGGCGCGGCAGACGGTGGTACTTCATCAAGCCGTACCACATCATTGACCTCGAAAAATACCACGAGCCAGCGTACTATGTCCAAATTTGTAGATAAAGTCACCGCTCAAGAAAAAGCAGATATTACGTCTGCTATTAGAGATTTCTTTTATTGGTGTTGTCTACGTATTCGGGGAATAGTAGATAATATTTTTATTTGTTCAAAGTGAATAGTTGGGGAATATGTACGCCCGCAAATAAACACGTATATTGTGCGGAGTATAATGGTGGCCAAGCTTATTCACTTTGAAATATTGTAGATGTTGCAATTATAAAATAAAAAATGCAATGTACAAAGTATAAAATATGTGTACAAATTTATTTTATTATTTAGGTGTTGCTGCTTCCGAAGTTGAAAAGTAAGAGGATGATTTTACAAAATTGGTTTTTTAAGTTGACACAAATTTCGGAGTTTCGGAATTACATAACTCACCCTATAAACAATTGTCTTAAAATATATACTATTTACTTATTATACTACACCGAAATACAATTCGGAATTGATTTGACGTATGTACTTAACTATCTACGTGCAAAGTACAATCTACTTTACCTATATTCGGAGTTAGATAGGTTCAATGGGTATATTGTGGTGTGAGTGTACGTAAATGTCATGGAAATGTCACCGTCTCGCCATTTCCATATGTAAACAAGGTAAGTAATTGTTATTTATGCAATTTAAGTTTTCTTAAATTCTAAACTAATAATTCTTATTTTTTATAGATAATTATCCTGCCTGTTGTGATCATTACAGATAAGTATTTTATGTCTAGCTAATTAATGAATTCTAATATTTAATTTCTATTCTAGGAACATGAATTGGAAGCAAATATCGATGTACAAAATAGTGTTTGACAAAGTAAATTTTTGTGTATAAAAATTATATAAAATAAAGTTAGCATTAAGTTTCTAAAAATAAACTAACAAATAAATATTATATATAAATGGATGTAAATTAAGGTGTTTTAATTCATTATGTGTTGTTTTGTGTTGTACAAATTTCAGGTGGAAAATACCAAATGTTGCTCGTGTTGCGCGGCAACATACTCTCCCGGTTAAGCAGTAAATTGCTTAACTACTCGATCTGGAATTTGCACAGTTTGACTATTGGACGTTTCAGTTCCCCAGTGCTGGTTTTTAACGTGACGACCCGTACCTTACCGTCTTCGCCAGGATGAACTTTGATAACTCGACCTCTTGCCCACGTCAGAGAAGATGCATTATCATCTTTGATCAAAACCAGCTCGCCTTCTTTGAAATTTTGTTGTTGATGCTGCCATTTGGACCGCTTTTGAAGCGAAGTGAGGTATTCTAAGTGCCACCTTTTCCAAAAACCTCTTGCCATATTTTGGATTAATTCCCATCTCTCACTTAATTTTAGTGAGGCGCTATTTGGACCCCTGTCTGGTACTTCAAGAATTGGTGAACCGATTAAAAAATGGCCAGGAGTTAGAATATTCAGATCGTCAGGATTATCATTAACTGGAGTAAGCGGCCGAGAGTTTACAATTGCTTCTACCTGGATCAATAGTGTTTGAAGTTGTCCTGTTATTGATTTAACCTCCGCTTCCCACATACCTCCGAAATGTGGGGTAGAAGGTGGTATAGTATGCCACTGTATATTCTGTGTACCAAGATATGCAGATACTTTCTCGTTGTGTGGGTTTGATGATATTATGCGGAAAAACTCATTAAACCTTCGCTGGGCACTGATGAAATTAGCGTTGTCGCTATATATGTTGCTTGGTAAACCCCTTCGTCCTGTGAACCTCTTCAATGAGGCTATGAACGCATCGGTTGATAAATCACCAACTACTTCTAGGTGAACGGCCTTGGTTGCCATACAAATAAATAAGCAGATATACCCTTTTAACCGTTTGGAACCTATTCCCTTCTTGGAACTGATTGCTACAGGCCCGGCATAGTCGACTTCAACATTGGTGAATGAGCGTGTTAGTGTGACTCGCGATGTAGGTAAGTTTCCCATGATTTGCTTACCTAATCTTGGACGACTTTTTATACAATATACGCAGCTGTTGGTGATTTGTTTTATTACATCCTTTGCGCCAATGACCCAATAATTTGTTCTGGATACGAATAGTAACGTTGATGGATTGGGATGTAAATATTTTACATGCAGATAGCGTAGGAGCTTTTCCGTCAATGGGTGCTGCTTCGGTAGAATTACTGGGTGTTTGGTTGAATACCCAACGTTTGAATTACTCAGGCGGCCACCTACTCGTAATAAGCCACTTTCATCTATGAATGGAAAAAGAGATATTAATTTACTGCTTTTTTTAATTGGTTTGTTAGTTTGAAGTTGGCGTATTTCCTCGTGAAACATTTTTTGTTGAGCGCATCTGATTAGTATTGTTTCACTTCTTTGCATTTGCTGGCTGGTAATGTATGGCGAGGTGGTTTTACGGCATAATTCGGCAAATCTAACACAACTGCTTATTATTCGAACCATCAGCATAAATGAAGAAAACTTGTCAATTACATATTTTATCAGACAAGTTTCATCTGTGGTTACGCCTGCATTTGTTGAAGTTAAAACGGTTTTCCTAGCCTCGATCACAGTAGTTCGAACTGGAAGTTTTTCGTGATTTGGCCAATGAAGCGTTGATCTTTGCAGGTATTCAGGACCACTCCACCAAAGAGTGTGGTTCAACAGCTCCCTTGGTGATATGCCGCGACTTGCACAGTCAGCTGGATTTATCTTGGTTGGTACGTGTTGCCATCGACTAATTGGTAGTTTATCTATGATGAAACTCGTTCTATTTGCCACAAAGCAATTCCATTTTCAGGGAACATCTGTGAGCCATGCTAATACAACATTAGAGTCCGTCGAAGCATATAGGGAGCCTACTGGCGCTTCGAAAATTGCTGCTACTTTGCTGAGAAGTTTTGTTAGAAGTACAGCTCCGCACAATTCTAAGCGAGGATTGGATAGTTGCTTCAGCGGAGAAACCTTAGTTTTTGCAGCGATTAAGTGAACCGAGCTGTCGCCGCTAATGGTGGTTGATCTTGTGTATACTACAGCTGAATATGCCTTTTCGGACGCATCACAAAAGCCGTGAAATTCAATTTTATGCGTTGACTGCATTTGAAGGAATCGTGGTATACGGATACCTGTGAGACATATTAGGTCGTTTCTTGCGGCGCACCAAGTCTTATGAATGTTGGATGGCAGCGGATCGTCCCATTCTACTTTCGACAACCAAAGCGACTGAAGTATGATTTTAAAGGTAATTGTTGCTGGAGCCAGCCACCCAAGCGGATCAAATATTTTACCACACTCTGATAAGTGTAGTTCAGAGTGTAATGCAGGTACACTAAAAGTGAAAGCATCCTCTTTCGTCAACCAGCAAATCCCCAAAGTTTTCACGTACATCTCAGGATTCTCAAATGAAATCGAGTCCGTTCCTTGTTTCTCCATTGGTATTTGACGCAACAACTCAGGATTGTTTGAACTCCACTGTCGTAAAGGGAAGCCAGCCTTCGACAATATATTAGACAAATCAGTGTACGTTGCAACAGCTTCTTCGATCGTTTCGCAACCTGACAACAAATCATCCACGTAAAAGTCCGATTTGATTGTACTTGCTAGTTTAGAGGATAATTGATTGTCTTTCGCTAATTGATGTAAACACCTGATTGCTAGATATGGTGAACACGTTAGTCCATATGTGACAGTATTTAGTTTAAAATATTGCATTTCGGTTGTTGGATGTTCTCGCCATACAATTCTCTGGTAATTTTGATGTTTTGGATGAACTTTTACCTGGCGGTACATCTTTTCGATATCTGCGACAAATGCAATTTTATGTTTACGAAACCTCGTCAGTATTGAAAACAAGTCGTTCTGAATAGTTGGACCAGTCATCAGTACATCATTCAAAGATAACCCGGAACTTGACTTACATGAACCATCAAAAACTACGCGGAGTTTTTTTGATGTAGCACTTACTTTATATACAGCATGGTGTGGTAGATAGTAATGTCTGTGAAGTTAGCCCGAAAAATATCCCGAAGAAGTGCGATGGCAACACTAAAAGGCGAATATCGCGACATTTTTCAGTGTCATCCCGAAAAATTTACTATATTTCGCTAGTTTTGAGTGTCATCCCGAATTTTTTTTTTACTATCATGACATTTTTTATTAGCAAATTTAGCAAATTTCAGTAATGTCTGTGATTTTAATCCGAAAAATATCTTGGCAAAACGCAAAATTCTAATATCATGACAGTTTTCAATGTCATCCCGAAAAATCCGACTCTGTCACTAATCTTTTATATATCATCCCGAAAAAAATGTCACTATCTTGACACAAAATTAGCACGAAAAAAATCTCTCGCAATATATTTATTACCGAGTCATCCCGAAAAAAATATGTGACAATAGTTCACATCATAAAAAAGACATAATCAGGTCCAAATTAAAAAAGTCATAACTATTCAAAAATCATTAAAGATTTCTTATTAACAAGTAACAAATCATGCAGTTCGTGTAGTAAATGAATCCACAATTAGAAAAAGGTAATAAATATCCACTAGAAAAGCTGTAGTAATTGTTTGTAAAGAATCAGACACCTCATATAAATGAGGTTTTCGTAGACGTTAGTCATTTATAGTGCCTTGAGCCGACCAAGATATTAATTAACGAGCACGGCTTTATGAGGCTTTCGTAGATAATGAAACCACCTTTGAAATAGCAAAGTATGAAAAAATTCTATTAGCCATTTGTCAGGTATAGAGCCCTGAAGACGACCTAGAAATTATTTAACGAGCACGGCTTTACGCGGCTTTCGTAGATAATGAAACCACCTTTGAAATAGCAAAGTATGAAAAAAATTCTATTAGCCATTTGTCAGGTGTAGAGCCCTGAAGTCGACCTAAATATTAATTAACGAGCACGGCTTTATGCGGCTTTCGTAGATAATGAAACCACCTTTGAAATAGCAAAGTATGAACAAAATTCTATTAGCCGTTTGTCAGGTATAGAGCCCTGAAGTCGACCTAGATATTAAATAACGAGCACGGCTTTATGCGGCTTTCGTAGATAATCAAACCACCTTTGAAATAAAAAAATGAGAAAAAAAGACTTTCTAGTGCTCGTTATTTATTATCTAGGTTGATTTCAGGGCACTATACCTGAAAAACGGCTAATAGATTTTTTTTCATACTTTGCTATTTCAAAGGTGGTTTCATTATCTACGAAATCCGCATAAAGCCGTGCTCGTTAATTAATATCTAGGTCGACTTCAGGGCTCTATACCTGACAAACGGCTAATAAAATTTTTTTCATACTTTGCTATTTCAAAGGTGGTTTCATTATCTACGAAAGCCGCATAAAACCGTGCTCGTTAATTAATATCTAGGTCGACTTCAGGGCACTATACCTGACAAATGGCTAATACACTTTTTATCTCACTTTTTTATTTCAAAGGTGGTTTCATTATCTATGTTGCCGCGCAACACGAGCAACATTTGGTATTTTCCACCTGAAATTTGTACAACACAAAACAACACATAATGAATTAAAACACCTTAATTTACATCCATTTATTATTAGAAATTTGATCCTAATTTTATTTTATATAATTTTTAATACACACATATACACCAATTTTCTATTGTCATGTTACACTCAAACATTATTTGTACACAAAGTTTATTATTGTAATCCATATTGCTTCCAATTCATGTTCCTAGAATAGAAATTATATTATTAGAATTTATCAATATCTATATGGAAATACTTATCTGTTATAAATCACCGGCAGGACAATTATCTATAAAAAACATAATAATTATTACTTTAGAATTTTAAGCACAATTTAACTTCAATAAATAAAAACTACTTACCTTGTTTACATGTCGAGACGATGACACTACCATCATTTGGTATGACATTTACGTACACTCATACCAAATATACCCATTGAACCTACTTAACTCCGAATGTATGTAAAGTAGATGGTACTCGCACGTAGATAGTACAAATGTCAAATCAAGTTAATTCCGAATTGTATTTCGGTGTATAATAAGTAAATAGTATATATTTTAAGATAATTGTTCATAGGGTGAGTTAGGTAATTCCGAAACTCCGAAATTTATGTCAACTTAAAAAACCAAATTTGTAAAATCATTCTCTTTATCACCAACCGTGGATCAAGCAAGACATCATTTCGCATAACTATATTTTTATATAAATAAAAATTGTAAACCAAACGATTTGCATGTTCATTTTACCACTTTCGATTGGAGTTTCTACAAGGCCGTACACTTCATCTTTGCGACGACACACCAACAAATTCTGGCGATTTATCCGGTTGAATTTGTGTTTCAATCGTCCATTTTGAGTTGCAGCCAATTATTTATCTACTATTCCTCGAATACGTAGACAATCTACGAAAGCCGCATAAAGCCGTGCTCGATAATTAATATCTAGGTCGACTTCAGGGCTCTATACCTGGCAAACGGCTAATAGAATTTTTTTCATACTTTGCTATTTCAAAGGTGGTTTCATTATCTACGAAAGCCGCATAAAGCCGTGCTCGTTAATTAATATCTAGGTCGATTTCAGGGCTCTATACCTGACAAACGGCTAATAGAATTTTTTTCATACTTTGCTATTTCAAAGGTGGTTTCATTATCTACGAAAGCCGCATAAAGCCGTGCTCGTTAATTAATATCTAGGTCGACTTCATGGCTCTATACCTGACAAACGGCTAATAAAATTTGTTTCATACTTTGCTATTTCAAAGGTGGTTTCATTATCTACGAAAGCCGCATAAAGCCGTGCTCGTTAATTAATATCTAGGTCGACTTCAGGGCTCTATACCTGACAAACGGCTAATAGAATTTTTTTCATACTTTGCTATTTCAAATTTGGTTTCATTATCTACGAAAGCCGCATAAAGCCGTGCTCGTTAATTAATATCTAGGTCGACTTCAGGGCTCTATACCTGACAAACGGCTAATAGAATTTTTTTCATACTTTGCTATTTCAAATTTGGTTTCATTATCTACGAAAGCCGCATAAAGCCGTGCTCGTTAATTAATATCTAGGTCGACTTCAGGGCTCTATACCTGACAAACGGCTAATAGAATTTTTTTCATACTTCGCTATTTCAAAGGTGGTTTCATTATCTACGAAAGGAGGGTAAAGCCGTGCTCGTTAATTAATATCTAGGTTGAATTCAGGGCTCTATACCTGACAAACGGCTAATAGAATTTTTTTCATACTTTGCTATTTCAAAGGTGGTTTCATTATCTACGAAAGCCGCATAAAGCCGTGCTCGTTAATTAATATCTAGGTCGACTTCAGGGCTCTATACCTGACAAACGGCTAATAGAATTTTTTTCATACTTTGCTATTTCAAAGGTGGTTTCATTATCTACGAAAGCCGTATAAAGCCGTGCTCGTTAATTAATATCTAGGTCGACTTCAGGGCACTATACCTGACAAATGGCTAATAGAATTTTTTTCATACTTTGCTATTTCAAAGGTGGTTTCATTATCTACGAAAGCCGCATAAAGCCGTGCTCGGTAATTAATATCTAGGTCGACTTCAGGGCTCTATACCTGACAAACGGCTAATAGAATTTTTTTCATACTTTGCTATTTCAAAGGTGGTTTCATTATCTACGAAAGCCGCATAAAGCCGTGCTCGTTAATTAATATCTAGGTCGACTTCAGGGCTCTATACCTGACAAACGGCTAATAGAATTTTTTTCATACTTTGCTATTTCAAAGGTGGTTTCATTATCTACGAAAGCCGCATAAAGCCGTGCTCGTTAATTAATATCTAGGTCGACTTCAGGGCTCTATACCTGACAAACGGCTAATAGAATTTTTTTCATACTTTGCTATTTCAAAGGTGGTTTCATTATCTACGAAAGCCGTATAAAGCCGTGCTCGTTAATTAATATCTAGGTCGACTTCAGGGCACTATACCTGACAAATGGCTAATAGAATTTTTTTCATACTTTGCTATTTCAAAGGTGGTTTCATTATCTACGAAAGCCGCATAAAGCCGTGCTCTGTAATTAATTTCTTTTGGTGCATATTAACGAATTCATTTCTGCTTGTTAATTCATATTTATTTTGACAAAGCTTTTAATTCTATCACGTTTTCTTTTTTTTTACGTGAGTTTTCATTTTCTATAAAAGCAAGTAATACATTTTTATTTTAGTAGAAATAATTTTTTTTTTAATTTGCTATCGTGAAAATATAGGATACTATTTCGTTTAGATAGTTTTATTTCGAGATAGTTTCATTTATATATATTAGGATTGCCATATTAAACTATAATCATTTTTCGGGATTTTTTGTCGGGCAAAATTCATACAGGTTAGATAGTACACTTTCTCTTCCTCGCTTAACACTTCTTGGTTAGGAATGCGGATCATGTGCCCAAGCGTTTGGTATTCCAGCATAAATTTTGTATATTCTTCTCGAAGTTGAGTGTCTCGTTGGAATTTACGTTCCATTGCCATCATTCGAGATATTGCTGCTTTCAAACTGCTGATCAACTGTTTAAAATTCTCCTTTAGAGGGAGCTCGACTACATAGGGGCCATTGCCGAATTGATGTGTCCTGGAGAACTGTTCTTCGCATTTATCGTCTTTTGGGATTATATTGGTTGATAACTCCTCCACTTCCCAAAACCTTCGCAGTAATTGACAAACTTCTTCTGTGTTTGCTTGGATCGTAAAGCACTTAGTTGTGGAATGCATTTTGTGATCAACGTAACCGGCAACTACCCATCCGAATAAACTATCTAGCAAATATAGGTTTGGTTTCATCAGTACTCGCCTCTCGTTTACAATGTCGTAGAAATTGTCGATTCCCAGAATCATGTCGATTGGGCTTGGCTCGTAAAAATTCGGATCAGCTAGACAAAATTCGTTTAATTTGCCCTTATGTACTTCATGGATAGCCTGAGAAGGTAGATAATTAGTAAGATTAGTTAATATTAAGGCGTCTACGATAACAAAGTGGTTTGCATTATATCTTGAAGATAGTTTTATTCTAATCTGTCCTCTAGTACTTCCTGCGGAAACTGATGATAAACCGTGCACCGCCACATTTGCATGCTTACGGCTCAATCCTAGCTTTTTCGTTAGTGATTCGGTGATAAACGTGGATTCTGAACCTGAATCCGATAATGCCCGAATGTAGTGAATATTGCCCTGTGTATCTACTGTCGAAACAATTACAGTTGGCAATATTGGTTGTTTTTCTCCAACGGGTGTAGTCTTGGCGGTGGTATAATTTTGAACCTCCGATACTATTCGTTGACCAGTGTTGACCAGCTCTAATTTAGAATCCTTAGATGCGTTGCCAACTTTTAGGTTTTGATCTGAATCGCTGTTAGTTTCATGTAATATGGTGTGATGTTTTGCCCGGCACTTGAAACACGTGTTTATTGATGTACAATCTGCTACCACATGCCTCATCCTTAAACAATTAGTGCATAAATTGTGATCATTAATGAATCTTTTGCGCAATTCAATATCACATCGTAATAGTTTATAACACTTATGAATTGGATGTGGTTTGTTGCAATATAGACATTTATTCGTGGTCGTATCTATGTGCGATACATGTGATACTTTGACAAATTTTTTGGTTGTCTTCCTCGTAATACTGCAGCCTTCTAAAGCATCACATCTTTGATGCAGAAGTTTCAATATATCGTCCACACTTGGCATCTCCATGGAGACTGAATGCAATGCCCACTGTTCTCTTGTTTGATCATCTAACTTGTTGAGTAGTAAATGCAAAATCCATGGATCACGGGTTTCGCACGCTGGCCCTAAAGCTTTCAGTTCTCGAAGTAGTTCATCCGAAGTTTCAGTGAGGTTTCTGAGTGCATATGTTGAAGCGTGGTGGAGAACAGGCTGATCTAAAAATGATTTAATTATTGTACTTACTATGGTACGTTTTTTGTCGTATCGCTGATTTAGCTTGTCCCATGCTTCTAAGTAATTAGCATCGGTAATTAACAAATGATTAACTAGTTTAGCAGCACTTCCTCAAAGCAAGCCTTTGAGTAGTTAAAATTTGTGCACGCGAGTAGCACTTCCTCAAAGCAAGCCTTTGAGTAGTTAAAATTTGTGTACAGTAGCCTCAAATAAATCTTTAAAGGACGGCTATTGTGTGTAGTTTCCATCAAATGGTGGAATATTAATTCTTGGCACCTTGACTTCATTTGACGAACCCATTGTCTTGTTGTGTATCGATTCAAAATATGCTCTTTGTTGAGTATACATGTTTGTTAACGTGGTGTTAAGATCATCATTAGTTAGGGGATCGAGTTGATTTCGCTGTTTTATTTCACGTGTCAAAGAAGCTTGAGTACTGAAGAATTTCGTTTCAAATTCGCTTGACTTCGATTCTTGTTGCGGTAGTAAAAGCAACTCATCTTCAATGCGGTAGAATTCGTCCCACCATGCATCTAGTTTCCGAATTCTTAATTCGATTTCTTCGGTTGAGGTTGCATTGTTAACATTATCGGCAAACGTGGCAGCCTTTGTAAGAGAACCTAAAATCCGACCACGCTTCTGCACAAGTAAAGCAGCCATATTTGTAAGCAAGCACTCAATGATATAAACACACAAATTACTTAATTAAACGCTGCATTTTTGCCGAATCGGGTGTAGCAAATCACTGTTTTTCGAAAAACGCACGTAATAAAATGTTCACTTTAGTTTTATAATAAACGATTTATGTTTAAGTTTAACACTGTAAGCACAATTCACTCGCGAAAGCACTAAATAGTTTATATAAAATAGATAACTTACAGTTTATTGTTGTAGATATAAATTTATAGAGTATATTGAAATATATATACTGTATTACTGATAAAAGCGGTGATAATGAACCAATTGCTTGCTCTTCCCGAATTGTTGATTGACAGAAGAGAAGTTGTAATGTTCGCGTATTTGTTGCCTTATCCGGCTCGAAGGACCATTGTCTACGTATTCGAGGAATAGTAGATACTATTTTTATTTGTTCAAAGTGAATAGTTGGGGAATATGTACGCCCGCAAATAAACACGTATATTGTGCGGAGTATAATGGTGGCCAAGCTTATTCACTTTGAAATATTGTAGATGTTGCAATTATAAAATAAAAAATGCAATGTACAAAGTATAAAATATGTGTACAAATTTATTTTATTATGTAGGTGTTGCTGCTTCCAAAGTTGAAAAGTAAGAGGATGATTTTACAAAATTGTTTTTTTAAGTTGACACAAATTTCGGAGTTTCGGAATTACATAACTCACCCTATAAACAATTGTCTTAAAATATATACTATTTACTTATTATACTACACCGAAATACAATTCGGAATTGATTTGACGTATATACTATCTACGTGCAAAGTACAATCTACTTTACCTATATTCGGAGTTAGATAGGTTCAATGGGTATATTGTGGTGTGAGTGTACGTAAATGTCATGGAAATGTCACCGTCTCGCCATTTCCATATGTAAACAAGGTAAGTAATTGTTATTTATGCAATTCAAATTTTCTTAAATTCTAAACTAATAATTCTTATTTTTTATAGATAATTATCTTGCCTGTTGTGATCATTACATTCAAGTATTTTATGTCTAGCTAATTAATGAATTCTAATATTTAATTTCTATTCTAGGAACATGAATTTTAAGCAAATATCGATGTACAAAATAGTGTTTGACAAAGTAAATTTTTGTGTATAAAAATTAAATAAAATAAAGTTAGCATTAAGTTTCTAAAAATAAACTAACAAATAAATATTATATATAAATGGATGTAAATTAAGGTGTTTCAATTCATTATGTGTTGTTTTGTGTTGTACAAATTTCAGGTGGAAAATACCAAATGTTGCTCGTGTTGCGCGGCAACAGGTGTAATATTCCACTTCGAATTGTAGAATAACCTCATTTTAAAAACATGATTAATAAATTGCAACCATCGTTTACTAGAATAGTCCCAAACCGGCGAGCAATATCGACCGCTATGTTAGACGACACATACAAACGGTGTCTATTAAATGCAAAGGAGACTCTTCCAGCTAAGTCAGTACTTATGATAGATGGTTGGAAAAACTCGTCTTCAAACTCGAAAACAATCGTAAGCATGGTACACAACTCGGATGGTTCCAAAGCATTGATTAATGCATGGGATTTGAGCGGAGAATCTGAAACGGCCGACAAACTCACAGAAATTGTCTTAGAATTCGTAGATTTAGCCAAGGAATTATATAATCACTCACTGAGTCACTGTCTATGGCACAGTACTTGTCACAGTCACATTGGAAATCTTTTAATAAAGGATATTATAGATGTGAAGTTAACGGAAAATGTCAATACGGTGTTGAAGGAATTCAAAAATGCCGATTTTGAAAAGCAAATTTTTAACAAAGGCGGTTCTAAAATGAAACTTGCGTGTGACACTAGATGGTGCTCTCATCGAAATGCAAACTAAAATTTAATTTCGAATCTGCAATTTATGAAGGAGATTATGATTAACGAACACCCGAGAAAAATAAAAACGAATATATCGAAGTTAATTTTAGACGAGCAGTTTATTGAACAAATTAAAGCCGACATTATCGTTCTAAATCCGATTTGTGAGCTAATTAATTTTTGCCAGAAATCGGATGCATCACTTGCGGATGCGGTTAACTTGTGGCTGTTGCTTAATTTTGAATCTACATCTCATCGTCGGTCATTGAGAAATCGTCTCACAATGGCATTGAATATATATGCACTAACCGCTTTTTATTTACATCCAAAATACAACAATAATAAATTAAATGGCGATCACATTAGTCAAGTTCATCATTTCTTATTGCAGAATTTGACAGGTGAAGGACTTGAAGATCAGTTTAATACCAAAAGCGGAGTTTTCGGAATTTTGTTCGGGAAAGACATTGAAAAGCCGGCTACATTTTGGAGAACAGCTGTAATCCATTATTCTATAATGTCGGAAATTGCTTTGAAGGTTCTAAATTTACCAGCTTCATCTGGACAAATAGAAAGAGTTTTCTCCAATTGGGGCATAATACATACTCCAATAAGAAACCGTTTAACATTCGAACGCTCAAAATAACTGCTCCACATTTATTTCTCTCTCAATAATAAAGAAGTGTTGAACTATAATTGCTCAGTCGATAGTGAGAGTGACAAAGAAGAAAACTGAAATTATTTTATTTTCGGATCTGCACAATTGATTTTTGTATTATAAAAATAAAATAAATAAATGTACCATTTGAACACTTTGAATACTATTTTTTAATTTGCAAGCAATACAATCACGATGTGCGAAGAGTAAATATTAACTGCGAATCACACAAAATTTGTGTCACATTCAAACAGCTACACCCTTTTTATATAAATTTTCTGGAAACTCTCCCATATTTGGAATGAAGCGCCATACCGAATATATTCATCCAAATTGTGTCGTTTAATTCAATCAAGAGGGATTACCACTGTACCAGTACCACCACTGTACCATGCTTGCTGTAGAAAATCTAAGAAGATGGGCGGCAAGGGCCCGTTTTGTACCATATCCCGTTTTGTACCATATCGCGTTTTGAAATATCGCGTTTTGAAATATCGCGTTTTGTACCATATCGCGTTTTGAAATATCACATTTTGAAATCCGCGTTTTGTACCATATCGCGTTTTGTACCATATCGCGTTTTGAAATATCGCATTTTGAAATATCGCGTTTTGTACCATATCGCGCTTTGTACCGTATCGCGTTTTGAAATATCGCATTTTGAAATATCGCGTTTTGAAATATCGCGTTTTGATAATTCGCGTTTTAAAATATCGCGTTTCAAATGGGACCCGGAAAATATACAACGGCTTAGCAATTAGCATAGGCTGTGTAGCTTTTTTCCTTAGCAAGAGTAAAAGTTGAAATACAGCATCGACTACAGTTTGCGGTTCACTTAATACTGTTAATATTAACGTCTCGACGCTGTAAAGTAACGAAATACCTATGTTTTTAAATGCTAGGTAGACATAAATTAGACGGTTAAAAATGGAAAATGACGTCTGCTTGCCTCCACTTGGTAATGGCCGATAATAGAAATCATGTCGGGTAAAGCTCGGGGATTAACTTTAAAATTTTAACATCTCCATCATTTAGCAGATCACAAAGAAGTGTAGTAAAAGTAAAACGGTACAACTTACACTCCATTAAAAAAAACTGGCGAAGCAGCAAGTGCCGACAATTAAGCTACAGTAAAGTTTATCCAGAAATTAAAAGTTATTAACAAAGAAGGTAATTATCTACCGCAATAGGTTTTCAATTTTGATGAAACTGGTGTTAATTGGAAAAAACTCCCAAATCGGACTTATATTTCTCTAAAAGAAAAACATCTCCTGAATTTAAAGTAAATTAAGCACTAGAGTTTTGTTTTTTATGATATATGTACATTGAGTTTTATTTTTGCGATTTTTATTATTATATATTTTATTCTAAATAGAATTCAATTTTTGTACTGAAAACTTTTTTTTTATTAAATTTGAACTACAGGCACCAAACTAACAAGTTCTCATATAAAACCATATAATTTGATACCTCGGTTAACGAATCCTCGCTTAACGAAGCACTTCCAGGAACCGAACCCCTTCGTTAAGCGAGATTTACCTGTACTTGCAACGCACGGAATTTAAGCTCGATTTTCGGTATTATTTTGTTATTCTTCTTTTATTTCGTCAGTTTGACTTTCAAGTGAGAGTTTCGACAGTTGGGTTTACTTGGGACATCACTTGTTGACATTGGCTCATCACTACGACGCGGGAATGCGGTCTGAACGAGTACCGAAGATAGTTTCAATAGTCCAATAAGTAGTGTGTTATCGGAAATAGTTTTTAGATAAGCTGAAATAGAAGATAATAATATATTAGCACAAGAAGAATGACGTGATTCCAGAATGTCTACTTACAAACACTTTCAATAATACTCATAGCTAGTACTAAATCAGTCTTTTCATATTGAAACTTTAATTGACTCTGAGCATTGATTAGTCCCTGTTGATTCGATAACGAACCCCCCGGCTGCACCAAATGTAATACAACCCGGAGCAAAATTTCATAATAATTCATGATAATGATAATTCATGATAATGATAATTCATGATGATAATTCATGATGATAATTCATGATAATAATTTCATAATGAGAACATTTAATCAAAGACACTTACAATGTACGGAGGGATTCGATCAAAGAATTATATCGGCGGTCCTGAATTCAGCCAACTGCAATAAAATTTATAAACTAAACAACTCGAGCTACAGAAATGGAATCCGCGAATCGAACACATGAAGAAATATGTATAATCGGCCGGATTATCTTCGGGCAGATTGGTCAGTTTGTGAATGACGCAAAATCAGATGATAAAACAGATGACGTGCCCGCTTACAAGTAATGAGGATATATTTGATTATCCATATTCAAAACATAAGCCCATTTGTATATTGAGCTCTCGTTTTAATTCGTTTAGTTTGATGGTGTTGCGGCTGTTAATCAAATTAATAATCTCGATAAGAAATTTCATTAGTGGCGTAAGTTTTATTATTTCATCTGTTATTACCGGGCAATATTTTAGCTAATAAACAATAAAAATCTAATTAATATTTATCTTCTGTTATTATTACATTTATTCAAATACTTACTTCAATGAAATAATTCATAGATGTAATTGATTTTGTAATCAATTCGGTCGGTTGTAGTGATGACTATGAGTCCCTGTTGCAGCTATGGAACTAAAACACTAACACAATGCCGCCCGACGACCAACGTATGAGACGAGACTAGACCAACGATGCAATCAAAAAATACAATTTACTAATATCCGATTCCATAAGCGTTTGCTTGGCAATGACAATCAATTGTTGTTGTTGGTCGGTTAATAAATAATTAGAAATTATTTGTTGCAGCATCTTAATCAACGTGCTTAATTCGAGTTCGTGCCGTTGGGGTACCATGTCGGATCGATTATTGATTTGCGACTGTTCTAAAAACCGTATGGCAGTTTCAGCCAGCGTCTCAAAATTTTTTAGCACATGCTACTTTTTCAATTGTTGAAGCGTCCGTGCCGGCATATTGAAGGTAACCCATATTCTGGGAAATCGTTAATATCGCTGCGTGGCAATTCATCTAGGCGATTAATGTCTCGAGTGCACATACTTGTACACGTGGTATTTCGTCTTCGGCTAGCAATAACTAGAACAAAAAACAAAACTAATAAGTTTGTGAGAGGACATTTAATCAAAAACACTTACAATGTACGGTGGGATTCGATCAAAGAATTATTATATCGGCGGTTCTGAATTCAGCCAACTGCAATAAAATTTACAAACTAAACAACTCGAACTACAGAAATGGAATCCGCGGATCGAATACATGAAGAAATATGTGTAATCGGCCGGATTATCTTCGGGCAGATTGGTCGGTTTGAGAATGACGCAAAATTAGATGATGCTCTGTCGTGCCCGCTTACAAGTAATGAGGATATATTTGATTATCCATACTCAAAACATAAGCCCATTTGTATATTGAGCACTCGTTTTAATTCGTTTAATTTGTTGGTTTTGCGGCAGTGCTGAATTAGAATGACGTGACTCCAGAATGTCTACTTACAAACACTTTCTATAATACTGATAGCAGCTACTTTTAATCCTAAATCAGTCTTCTTGGCCAATTAAGATATCCCTAGAAATCCAAATACAACCTCAGGTATATGGAGTGTTAGTTAGAGACCATGTTATTTTGACTGATTGATTAATTTATTGGAATGTGCAACCAAACCTAAGTAAGAGTCCCGGTTGACACCGGGCCAATCCACACGCTCTTTTACATATAACAAGATGGAGGGACCGGAAAGGTGAGTTAACTATTATGGAAATTGACATGGTTTCAGACACCTTAGTAGTCAATAGTTAGTAAATTGTTAGTTGAAATGTAATGTAACACGGTTAGCACAAGACAACATAATTATTTAATATATAATGGTATAATACCCAGCAATCAGAATCCTAAAATTATATTAAATTATCTGCAATATAACTTATACTATTTCCAGTGGTCGTTTTTACTATTAGGAATACTAATAAAAAATGGTAAATTTTGAAGTATTAAATAATAAAATTAAAGCAGTTACATGTAATGATTAGTATTAATTAATCCAACTCAATTCTCCTGACAAATATTAAATAAATTTATTTGAATTCAAACCACCAATTAGTAAATATAATAGTACTCGTCACTGCCGTCATCTGAAAATCCAGCTCAAATCTAAATATAATGACTAAATAGAATCAAAATTATAATTTCAGGAACTTCAACTCATCTAAATACTAAACAAAGTAAAATAGTAAAGCATATATTTAGAATTATTAATAAGTTTAATAAGTAGCAAATAAATTTCCATTTTACCGAATAAAACCTGTTAAAAAATTCAGTAATAATTAGTACAACTTTTAAATAAATTATGATAAATATAAATAAACTTAAGACTTACTAATTAAGACTTAAACAAGAATTAACTTCCCCAGCAAAGCAAATTTTTGATTCAAACCATAATCAAAACCACTTGCAAAATACTATGAAGGCCTCCACCCAAAATCTTGATTAGTTAATTTAACCTTTTCGCGGACACACAATTATTTAAAATGTTTGATACAGAGTACAATGAAAACGGTAACGCTTCCTCTGGGACACGGAAAACCACATTCAATATTAATCATATGCAAAAACAACGTCTGTTATTACCGCCGCGTTTTATTTTGTTTGTATCGGCATATACTGACGTGTACCACAGTAGGTCAATTGAAACGTAGGTATATGCCGACGCGTCCGCAAATTAACCCTTTTGCGGGTTAACCCTTTTGCATAATTAATGTAGAGTTAGTAAACAAACTTATAAATACAATACTAAAGTTATGTCCTAGTGTCCTTTCTAAACACCGACCCATCCGCTCATACTGACTTATTCAAATAAGTCTGCTATCGAGATGACTTATTTGTTATCTCGTTCTTCCAGGCAGACAACTTATTTGGTCGTATAAATATTTTAAAATGAGATCCGTCACACTAAAATAATACAGAAACGACCATTTTATTTAAATTTATTTCACTTTAAAATAAAAAACTTTTAAATTTTTTTTCGTTTTGTGGTTGTCAAAACAAGTCGGTAAAAGCAATCGGAACAGCTTGACCGACTTATTCAAGAAGGAGTCAAATAGGTCAATAAGTTAGTGTTTAGAAAACACCCTTTACGCTTAATCAATTACTCAAAGCCGTGACAATTCGTTCTTAAATCTCAAGTTCCTTTCTTGAGTAAAACCGAAAAATATTATCAAATATTATTTCGCTGTATTCGTCAAAAAATATAAATATAATATAAAAATAATAACAATAATAATCAACAAGAAACAATAAACAGTAGCTGTACTTTGCTGAGAAAGCATCTTTGATCGAGCTGTTTCAGCACAATTAAGCTTTTTCAACTAATGCAAATCTACATTAAGCAAAATTGTAAAATGCTTTTGTATCTGCTTTAGCCATGGTGTTGTTGTTGTAATTGTCTCAACAAAATACAGCTAACATCCCTCCTCCTGCCCGCCATCAAATTCGTGTGGGCCACGAAAAAGAATCATGATAAAAATCCATCTCTGCACGCACCCTGAACCAACACACACTTGTGTACTCCACCCAAATCACCCTCGTCCGAAAAACAACAGTACAACTACAACATGCTTTTGTATCTGCTTTAGCCATGGTGTTGTTGTTGTAATTGTCTCAACAAAATACAGCTAACATCCCTCCTCCTGCCCGCCATCAAATTCGTGTGGGCCACGAAAAAGAATCATGATAAAAATCCATCTCTGCACGCACCCTGAACCAACACACACTTGTGTACTCCACCCAAATCACCCTCGTCCGAAAAACAACAGTACAACTACAACAACAGCAAAAACAATCAATATGCTATCAAAAACAAACAATTGACATGCTACACAGCTTATATATCATCCAATTACAATGTTTTAAAATAATTAATAATAGTTTGTAGACAACAAACATATATGATTTCGGTTTTTTATCGTTTTCTTAAACAAATGGACAGTAAACGCACTTCTATTTTAAATAAAAAACTTATTTGAGTTTGATAAGTATAGTTCAAGAATTTTTAATTATTTTCAAATTTTCAGTTAAAATCAAACATTGATTCATGAACATAAATCATTTAACAATCTCAAAACGAACATCAACTTTGTAATTGGGGCCTTCTTTAATTTGTAGCCAAACCCATCACCTACATAAACTTGATAAGATTAGAGATATTAACACTTCGTTGTTTAACAAGCAGAAATCATAAAATAACAATGAAATAAAATCGAGATTTAATTTTTGATTTACTGTCAGTTTATCGTGAACAATTTATCGTGAGTAATTTATCGTGGAACAATTTATCGTAGAACAATTTATCGTGGAAACAATTTATCGTGGAATCAATTTATCGTGGAACAATTTATTGAAGAACAGTTTATCGTGGGCAATTTATCGTATAAAAGTTTGAAACAGCTTTAGTATCGCAGTCAAATTTTTTTGACAGTCTGAGCGACGGTAGCGCCACTTTGATCAAGAACGGAATTGTTTATAACTAAAAATGTGACTTTGCTTAGCATTTTGGACCTAGCGCCATCTATTGGAATAAAAACGAACTAAAATTTAAAAAAAATACGTTAAGACGTGCTAAAAAAAATTTAATAAAAAAATATTGAATCTCATTTAAAAATAAATGAAATTTAATATTTTTTTATGAATATATTAAATTGAGAGTGGGAGTCGCACTGCGTGCCGCACGTAGGAGCAGATTATATAGAATCTATTAATGACACCTACGCTCCTCCCCGTAGCCCTGCCGGGCTCTTTAGATTTTAATTTCGGGGGGCGTAGGAGCCGAGATCTTCAAACATGTTGCACTGCGTGCCGCACGTAGGAGCAGATTATATAGAATCTATTAATGACACCTACGCTCCTCCCCGTAGCCCTGCCGGGCTCTTTAGATTTTAATTTCGGGGGGCGTAGGAGCCGGGATCTTCAAACATGTCGCACTGCGAGCCGCACGTAGGAGCGGATTATATAGAATCTATTAATAACACCTACGCTCCTCTCCGTAGCCCTGCGGGGCTCTTTAGATTTTAATTTCGGAGAGCGTAGGAGCCGGGATCTTTAATCGGTTAAGAAACTACCGAGTTCCGTCCCACATGGCCATATTCCAGAACTTCTTCCAAAAATCATTCAATAATCCCATTTCCATCCAACATATCCAATCCCATCATAATCGGTTAAGAAACTACCGAGTTCCGTCCCACATGGCAATATTCCAGAACTTCTTCCAAAAATCATTAAAGAATCCCACTAATTTTTTGATACCACGCATAAAACCTTTCTACGATAAATTGTCCACGAAAAACTGTTCTACGATAAATTGTCCCACGATAAATTGTGTCCACGGTAAATTGTGTCCACGAAAAACTGTTCTACGATTAAATGTTCACGTTAAATTGAAACACGATAAATTGTTTACGATAAAGAGACCGTCACTCTTAATTTTTATTTATAATTTAAAGTACATAATCTATTTAAATTAATGAATTCTTAAGACCACGAATATTTTGAAAATTGTAAATCGAGAAACATAGCTATGGACAATAATTTGTGAGCTGAATATCTTCATATACATACATACATATATACAGATATTCAGACGTGACAATTAATTCATAATAGTACAGACAGATACATAATATTTTGTTAGTAAACATATGTATTAACAATTTTATAGCTTTATGTTATATACTCATAATTATTCTATCCCTATTTTGCCGTCGGTTTGAAAAATATATCTCGACGGATTATTTTCAGAAATATTTTGACCATAAAATGTAACATAAAGGGTAAACCATAAAAAAAGTGTTTAGTTAAACCACAAACAAAATAGCAATCAGACCTGCAAACCAATAGTAACTTTATGTGTAAATCAAATTCTCGATGTCGTTACAAATGGAAAAATATTTCGAGCGGCTGTTAGTACAAATGCTTAGCTAAAACTCAAACCCTATGTGCTCAATATACATCTCGCTCAATATATTTATTCAACGCGCGCGACAAAATAATTTTTTTTTATTTGTGTGTACAGTATAAAAGAAACAAACGGAAAAATACAAATTTAACGTGTTTTTTATTTTCGTTTGAAAATATCCTTTCTCTTATTGTATGTTTTAAATTTAATAAAACAGAATGTTTTGAAAACTAAAACGCACGTATTTACATATACTAGATGTATATGTACTATTTAAAATAAAATGTGTGCACGATCGATAATTTCTTGTCGTTTAGGTATATAAAATTTAAAAAACATGTGATCATGAAAAGAAAGAGGATCTATTTTCGATGTATGTATGTATGTATATATGTACGTATATACGTTGTATGTGCGTATATATATACGTATATACATTGATTATGGTTTGGTGTGCAGCATGAAATATAGTTTATAAAAAAGAAACAAATATTTGGAGGAAAGGATACGAAACATCAGAAATTTATGAACGAAAGGGAAAATATTATAATTAAATTGTTTTTTACTGATATCAGTAAACATTTAGATATATGTACATATTACATATTTGTGTTTAGTTACATTATGTATATTTTATATGCCTATCTATACTGATTGGTCGAAATTAAATACATACATTCATTACTTAATTTTTCCTAAGTGTACTATAAGGATGATTGATATATGTTCTAAATTCAATAATATTAAAATTCCTAACAATTTTATAAATGATTTTAATTTTGAGAAAAATAATAAAATCAGCTTAGAGCGGAAAGATGCCTTAGGGAGGATGTACTATGTATTTGGATTTGCATCTAAAAAATTGGTCAAGCATATATAGTACATTTTTGTTAACACTTTCCCCTTATTCCATATTATCTGAAGCATAGTATAGTATTTGAATTGTTTCAAATAAAAGCTAGTTATTGATTTTAACCAAATTTGCAAAAACATTAATATTTCGAACTCGGTTGTGATATATAGAATTATGAGTATACACAATATCCTTGGAATTCCATTTTTAAACTTTTAACCCCAAGTAAAAACCATCCTAAGGTTTAAAAATGAAAATAAATAAATTTCGTTTTTTGTTGTTTTCAACCGAGTTACAAGCTTACATTATAAGTACACTGCAATTTTTCAGATACCAACCACCACTTATCATGAAAACTACCCCAAATTTCTCTAGAATAAATGGCCACTTTTTTGACAATTTCAAAAATAGACATTTCAATATCGGATATTGGGTATCGCTTTATAATCCTCATCAGAAGTGGAATTCGATTTTTAAGTTGTAACTTGGAACTTTAAATCATGGAAACAAATTTATTTAGCCACCCACTTTATTTATTAGGTATATAACTTAATTTCTACAGATTTTTTTCACGGTATTCTGTGGTTTTTGTAGGATCGGACGCAAGGTTTCAGAACAACGAACGACAAGTTTACGTGAGTTACATAACCTCTCAGAATAGCAGAGTTTACGATTACAACTGATAAACAGCACATTCGGCACTGCATTCTATACGAATTCCAACAAGGAAAAAATGCTTCTAAGGCACGGGAATCAATTTGTAGTGTTCTTGGTGCCGACCTTGTGTCTTATGAAACGTGTAATTATTGGTATAAACGTTTTAGAATTGATGATTTCAATCTTAGTGACAGCCTCGAAAGTTTGAAGATGTGCAACCTAACCTGGAATCTACAACAGCAATAGGCATAACTCAGAAAAAAACGAATATCTTAATAACATACTGCCTAATAATTGGTTTCATCTAAGATTTCAATTCCTAAAAATCATAAATAACTATCAAATGTTTAAATTCTCCTAAACTTCTGAAAATTTAAATAAATTTTAAGAAATATGTACTACGGACTTGGAGCAAAATATTTTCTGAACAGTTATTTTTCAGTAATTATCTTCTCCTGTACTAAATATTAATTTATTACATTAATATGCCCAGCACCAAGTGAATTTTCTGAAACTGGTGGTTATGTAAATGTATTTAATTAATGTGTAGTAATCTATCACCATACCATACATGACATACTTTAGTCATATATAGTCTACTGAGATTGTCACAGATTTTAGTGAGGCCTCATTAAACCTTTTATGAAACATGTCTTTGTTTTTGGTAAGACTTCAGTAGGCTGAACTTGCTCGACATGTTTAAAGAGTTCGTAGTATAAATATTTTTTGTATAAGGCCTCCTGCCTGATGACATAAATCAAAGATAAGATCACGAACACCGCACGGAAGTCCAGAAAATACTCGAACTCAATTCAAATAAAATTAATTAATTTAAAACGAGTTCATAATTTTGAATTACAATAGAACAAAGAAAAATATTTTGAATATCAGTGAAACTAGCTTTATTGGATTGATAATTTTATGCCATTAATGCTTGAATATGATTGTGGCCATGTGGCCGCTGTGGCTGGTGCGTAGATGGCGCAATCTGCATGTCCAATTTTCACACACTTTTCGCAGCAAGCGTAGACAAGTGACTTAGCATGTCCCCAAAGAAAATAATCTAATGGAGTTAGATCACACGATCTCGGTGGCCAATTAACAGGACTATTATGTTGAATTAGTCTTTCATCAAATGTTTCTTTGAGTAAATTAATTGTATTCCGCGTTGTGTGGCTTATGGAACCGTCCTGTTGGAACCACATATCAGCAAGATTAATGGCAGCCAATTGGGGTACAAAAAAGTTAGAAATCATGTCTCTATACCGTTCACTGTAAGATTCCACCAATCATCGTTTTTGAAGACATATAGACCAGAGAGTCCGCCGGCCCATAAAGCGCACCAAACAGTGATTTTCTATGGATATAATGGTGTTTCAAAGGCAAAGTCTTCTAGATTATCTTCACTCCAAATCCAATTCTGTTTATTAACGTACCCATTCAACAAAAATTGAGCTTCATCGTTGAACAAAATTTTGTTTGGAAAATCAACATCAACAGAATTAGTGCTTCAGCCGATTGGCCGATTTGGCAAGCAGTGCTATGGCGTAAGTTTATTCATTATGAAATGGCAAATCAAACTAATGACAAAGCAAATGTTAGCTGTAAACTCGGTTGTCAAACAAAACAATGTTGCAAACTTAACGATGTGAAGCTATAAACCACACCCTTTACTGATTGAATAAGGAATTCATGAGACAAAGACTTTTAATATTTCGATCAATGATTTGCATAATTTTCCTTCTAAGCAAAATGTACAAATGTAATTCTTCACGATACAAGCTCCATTTAAACCTATATACTGATATAGAAAATGAGTCAGCGTCTACACTCAGAAAAAATATGATAAACACATGATTGCCTTTACCATATTATAATAATAGAAATCATTATAAAATTATTGTGATATTCCCTATCATACAATAATAAGAAATACTATTTGTTTAATTATGTCAATCAGTGAAAACGGAGCTTATTATTATTATGATACATGTAATCATATTCATCTCCCATGATTAGTGTAATCAGAATGCATGATTAAATTTTGATTCGTTTAATAATTTTTAAGGTATTTATAAAAATTCGCTATCTCAATGGGTGATTAATTCGAAATATTTAGAGTTGCCTTATAATGCCTCAACCAGTCACGCACGACTTAGGTTAGGAGCTTAAGTTACACGCCGGTTGCACCACTTCGGTTAGTGCTACAATCACCAAAATTGTATAGGCTTCTTGTCACAAATAAACAACAGGGGCGGTACGTTGTATCATTTTTGCTTTTCGAAAATAATACAACATACCGCCACTCGACTTTTTTCGAATTTCGATTCGAAGTGATGGTACAACATACCGCCCCGGACCTGTAAAATTTTTGGTGGTCGTACCGCTCCCCTAAGTGGTCCAAACGGAGCACAACTTAAGCTCTTAAGTTTGGACTGCTTGAGGTTTTTAATTTGTAAAAAAGCAATAAGCCATGTGGTGTGATTACCATATATATATATATATATATATATATATATATATATATATATATATATATATATATATATATATATAT
>OW052223.1:17428796-17506131 GCA_932526605.1 Nephrotoma flavescens
ATATATATATATATATATATATATATATATATATATATATATATATATATATATATATATATATATATATATATATATATATATATATATATATATATATATATATATATATATATATATATATATATATATATATATATATATATAAATATTGTATATATATATATATATATATATATATATATATATATATATACAAATTTTTATAATATAATATAATTATGATTTTTATTATATAAAGTATTATTAGTTTATATCGAAGAATTTAACTGTTGGAACACAGATCTTTATTATACAAAAATTACAAGATTAATAATAATTTCTAATAATTTCAAAAACAAGAAGCTTATCGCTTGTACATATATAATTTAAGTACATAGATTTTGGTATGCACATACATTTATAATACTATATACATTGACTAATTGTGCATTCTTGTACAATTCTATTTATATACAATTTATATACAATTTCGTTATGCCCAATATTTATTACAATTTAGATACATAATAATATATATATATAACAAATTATTTGTATGAGTACTATATACATACAATGTTTATGTAATATTATAAGTGAAATAAAATATAATTCAATATATTATGTATAAATAATGTTCAAAGTATATATTAGCAATTATAAATTATAAATATTTAGGTACATAATATTATGGGATGTGCACCATACTTAAATTGTAGCTTATTATTTTGGATGCCTTAACATACCCGCACCCTTGAAATAACTAATTCAACATAATATTACCAAATATAATTATTTTTTAATTTTATACAATCCAAAATACATATCTTTATTTATTCTACCTAGCTTTAAATAGATTATTTTTAATTCTAATACAAAATTCAAAAACTTAATATTAATTAAATTGTTTAAGATTTAGTTACATTTTTCTTAAACCAAAGTGTATGTTCATCATTAATTCAAGGAATATATTTTATTGTAAGGTTTCATTTGTTGTTTCAAGTGGTAGAATACTGATTTTTGTGATGAATCTTTTAAATGTAGATTTAGCAGTTCTTATTGTTACAACACGAACTCGATTATCAAGCCCTGGATGCAGCTCAACTATTCTGCCCAAAACCCAATTTATAGGTGGTACATTGTCTTCATGGACAAGAACCAAAGATCCAATTTTGTAGTGTTCATTTGAAGCTTTTTGCCATTTATAACGTTTTTGAAGTCCATTGAGATGTTCAATGTGCCAACGTTTCCAGAAATCTTGGAACATCTCTTGTATCTTTTGATACCTTGACAACCTATTAATATTTAATTCTAGCATTAAAGATTCAGGAAGTGCTAGTAAAGTTTGAGAGCCACAATGTAGAAGTCTTAAGTGGGCAGATTGAAATAATAGTTTACCAAATAAATGATTGCTTGGAAATACTAGCAGATATTTGTAATCTAGTGTGTAGTCTAGAGTTGAACCTCGAAGACGTCTGCCAACACGAAGAAGTCCTAGCTCATCAAGAAATGAGCTTAATAATTTTAAATTGCTGGAGATTTTAAAACTTGTATACCTCTTAATATTTTGAACATCATTGCCATATTCAACCTGCTGTACTATTTTCACAAGACTCATTAATGAAATATTAAATTCACTGCTATTTAGCTCGCCTGAAATTTTTTCCTTTTCCTTATCTTTAAGATTATTTATGAATCTATGTATGCTGTAGAAGAATAAGTTTAGTAAACGAGGAATATCGCTCAAATAAGTTCCAATGCGGTTCCGTGTTACAAACTAAAATTGAAATATTTTTACGAATGTCTAAATTCAACAAATCTGAGCTAATTTTTTGGTTAGGATTTTTTGGCCAATGACATTGATCTTCAAGTAAAAATGAAGGACCTGACCATCATAACCTTTGTTTCAGAAATTCATTTGGCATTATGCCACGAGAAACAAAGTCAGCAGGATTTTGTGATGTTGGAACGTAGCACCAACTGTGTAGTGTAGAAAGTTCTTCAATTTGTGTAACTCGATTTGCCACAAATGAACTGAATTTAGCTGGTTCAGATTGAAATCGAAAAAGAGTGACCTCAGAACTTGACCAAAGATACATGTGGTTACAACGAGTATTAAAACTTTCAATCACCTTGAACAAAATCTTGTCAAATACATCCTGCAAAATATTCCAAGACAGTCCAAGTACTAATAATACGTCTGATATAGCTTCCGAAGATAAAGAAATAATACATATATTCGAGGAAAATTTTGACAAACCGAGGTGTACTATATTGTCATTTACAGACAGCGAAACCGAGTGTTGACCGGATGGTAATCGTATTTGGTGCTTGACGTAATGCTCTTCGCAAAATTTTTCTTTAAAGGAATAGTGGTTTTTAACCGAAATTGTTTCTGAACCCCAACAACGTTGTATATGGTTATGTAGGCTTTTATTAGAGCATAAGACTGTAGATAGACATTCGTCACTAGCACGAGTAGATGTCACACGGCCACTTATGACGTATCCAAACACGGTGGGATAGAAAGGTGGAAGATTTTTCAGCACTGTTATGGAATTACCATTAAATAATTCATTGTAAATTTCTGCACCAAGCAAAATATCTATTTTATTGGGTACATGAAAATAAGGATCTGCCAGTTCAATTTCCGCAGGTAAAAGACGCAGATTGAAGTTAACTGGACTTGCTGGTATATGATTCGTGATTTTTGGGATTACAAAGAAATCTAAGTTTATAGTAAAATTTGATACTCTCGATGATATAGTTAGATAAACCTTTGAGTTGATTCTTGTTTCCGTGCGACCGATTCCAGATATAATTGTGTTAGTCATTTGCTTTCTGAGTTTTAATAAATTTACAAGACTTTCAGTAACGAAGTTGAGATGTGAACCGCTGTCCAAAAGTGCCCTACACAACAAGTTATTGTTGGACCCAGCTGTAACATTGACTAAAGCCGTTCCAATTAAAATTTGTTGTACATTTTTCATTGGCTTATGTATTAGTTTGCACGATGATATACCTGTTGTTTGAACAACATTTGACTCCGAAGATTTATTTGGATTTAGTGAGCCACTTTGATCAGCTTCATTACCATTAGGATATGAGTTTCCTGCATTACCTTCATGCCGATCAACATTTGATGTTAAACCATAATGAAGCAATTTATTGTGTTTAAGTGAACAAATACTACAAGGAGGTTTATCGCAATCACCAACCGTATGTTTGCAAATTAAGCAATTTGTGCACAATTGATGATTCCTAATAAATTGGTAGCGCATTTGTGGTGTGACTTTAACATCTGAAAATTCGGGACAATTAGATATTATGTGTGTTCCACTACAATGAGAACACTTGAAGCTATTTGATACTAATGAAGTAGATTTTGGGTTAGAATAATTGAACCTTTTGCTATCAACTGATTGTTTTGTATTCGTGCTATTTAAGGCTTCCAAAATTCGAACACGATTTTTAAGAATAGTAACAAATTTGTCAAATGTTAATAACTTGTTACTCTCAGAATTTTTGATGACATGTACCTTTGAAGAATTGTTCAGTTTTTCAGTTAAATGATGAACCAGCATTAAATCCCATGCATCCACTTGAATGAGTAGAGACTTTAATGCATTATAATTTTTAATCGAATGATCAATGAAAACTTGCAGAGATAATGAAGAATTTTCGTTTGGGCTCTTGATATCATACAATGCCTTCATGTAAGCTTTTTGAATTAAAATTGCGTTATCATACCGATTGCAAAAAATTTTCCAAGCAGCTTCATAGTTGTCTGAAGTTACAGGAAGATTTTCAATAAGATTATATGCCTTGCCCGAACGAATACAAGATGTTAAATAAACAAATTTAACTGTGAATCAATGTTAGTTTTATTGTGAATGATATCGCGAAAGACATCTCTAAAGGCCAACCAATCGCTTTCCGATCCATTAAATGTCGGAAGCTTAAGTTCTGGTAGCTTTATTGACATATACGGGATGCTTTGTTCCAGCATAGTGCTGTTGGTCGAAGATTCAAAGTTAACCCCTTCCTTGGATTGACTTTCAAGTTTTTTCATTTCATGAAGTTTATTCATTAGCGTACTTTCCACATATTCGTAATCCTCTTCGAATGTCACCCGTTCAGACGAAGCACTTTCATCCTGAATTTCTATTTTTAATTGAACTAGGTGATATTTATCATACATTAATTTTAGGCGGCGAATATTAGATTCAATTGGCCCTAAAGAGGTAAGCGTTGGTAATTTATTGCGAAACTGAGTAAGCTGGCCTTTAAATGCACGACGTTGGCGCTTCAGTAAATCTACCTAACTACCTAATTGGGTTTCAGTATCAGACATTTTGTAGCTCTGAAGGTTTAAACTCTCACGAAAAAATTGATAAATACAGTATTTTACCAAAGAAACACAACCTTTTAAACTATTTTAACTTCAACGAATGATGAAAATTCAATTTAGTGAATGAAAATTTAAATGGTTTCAGAATGAAACAAAATAACACTCTAAATTGACGCAAAAATTTTAAAAACATAAATTTAAATAAAAATTTAATATTAATAATTTGAATATGTACCTTTAGCTATATTGTTGACAACTGCAAATGTGGTTGCTGGGTAGACTGTATCCAAATTTAATAATCCAAAATACAACTAATTTTGCAATCCCGTAATGATTATTGGTGTTGAAAATTGCCACTTGTGATTTTGCACCAAACCGTACAGCCTTCACTCCCAACGGTACACCAAATAACACACTGTTAAATGGATTCCAAATAAAAACCACGTTCTCAGAAATATATTATTGTTGCGATTCTCGAACTGGAACGTAACCACAACTGGAAATTCGACGAATATAACGTTGACCAAAATAAATGGTAACCGTTGTTTTGCGATGCCGCCCCGGTGGCAAAGTGGTTAGCATGCTTGCTCCAGCGACCGGAGGTCCCGGGTTCGATTCCCGGTGGTGACAAGGAAAAATTTCACGGCTGGTTTAGGATCAATGAATTAATCACTCATTATCCGAAATGAAAATATGATTATGAAACCTCATTTGAGGCGGCCAAATCCCTTGATGGGATATAATGCCAGAGAGAGAGAGAGTTGTTTTGCGATGTTACACTGCTTGAGGTTATACTGCTACAGCATGTGATGTATGACCTCGATGAGTTGATTTGACCTTGGGTTAATAGATTCGACAATCACCACGTTTTACCGGAAAAATCGTAAAGTTGATTTTATTAATATTGTGTTTGTAGCAGGAAACATATATCGAAGAATCAAAATTATATGTTGCTATTTCCACTGCTTTGCGAAGATGGTTTACGTAATTTTATCATAAACCCGTGTTTGAAGATTCCTGTGAAAATCTCGACTGATTTTGAATATGTAACAGTGTACAACTGCACTAAACTCGTATATATATTGGAACACTGCTCACTTTCGATAAATAATAATTGAAGTTTGTGTGTGGCAATTCACGAGATAAATTAATTATAAACTGCACCAACAAAACTACTATTAGTGCCGTTAAAACATACGATGAGTATTGCACTAGTTTGTTTTATTTTGATACCAAATAACTTAGAAAACTGATAATTTGCTTACAAATTTATAAGCAAAATGGTACCACAATTTCTGATTTTGAAGCGTTGCAACTTTAACTTAATTGCAATTAGTTGGAAACGGTGAACTGTTTTACCGCATAAACGAACGAAATTTATAAACACAGTCACTTGATTATTCACTAGCACGTTTTACTTTAGATATTTAGAGCAATATGGCGCTGTCTAAATTAACTTTGCACAGATATTAATGCCGCATCCGGCTCGAAGGACCAAAATAAATGGTAATAGTGGAGTTCGAAGAATTTGAAGTTTTAGCCAACTATTCCATTTAAGAAAAACACTCGAAGAAACTTATAACTCGAAGGCGTATTAATATTTTATAAGTTTTAATTTATTTTATTTAATTTAATACAAATTTTTATAATATAATATAATTATGATTTTTATTATATAAAGTATTATTAGTTTATATCGAAGAATTTAACTGTTGGAACACAGATCTTTATTATACAAAAATTACAAGATTAATAATAATTTCTAATAATTTCAAAAACAAGAAGCTTATCGCTTGTATACATATATAATTTAAGTACATAGATTTTGGTATGCACATACATTTATAATACTATATACATTGACTAATTGTGCATTCTTGTACAATTCTATTTATATACAATTTATATACAATTTCGTTATGCCCAATATTTATTACAATTTAGATACATAATAATATATATACAATATAACAAATTATTTGTATTAGTACTATATATTTACATACAATGTTTATGTAATATTATAAGTGAAATAAAATATAATTCAATATATTATGTATAAATAATGTTCAAAGTATATATTAGCAATTATAAATTATAAATATTTAGGTACATAATATTATGGGATGTGCACCATACTTAAATTGTAGCTTATTATTTTGGATGCCTTAACACGGATGCAATGTCCAATTGGCTCTATATCCTGTAATTTTGATAAAGTTTTTCTCCGTAAAGTGCGTCTCTGATATTAAAGATACATATATGTTATTGGTTCTTACACGGAAAAAAATAAACTTACTATTTTAAAGAAAACGTTTTCTTTATTTAATAAAAAATATTTTTGCTTATTTTAAAAACCAAATTTCTATGCCCATACCAGTTTTTCTAGTTATAAAAATGGTTTTCTTACGAAGAGAATTATTTCTTGACGGAAATTTTAAAATTAAATTCCATCTTGAGAATTATTTTTCTTGTATTTATCGTTGCTATAAATTCTTTATAATAAGAAAAAAAAATTAGTTTGAAGAGAAATACTTTTAATTTAATCATACATTTTCTTAAAACAAGAAATTTAATATTTTCTTAAAACAAAAATAAAATTTTATTAAAATACAACATTTTAAAATTGAAAACGTTTCTTGATAATAACAAAGTAATTTCTCTTTCTAATAAACTAATGAATTCTAGAATTTCAAAAAAGTTATCTTGATTGAAGAAATAATTAATCTTCAGTCATTCTAAGTTTTCTTTAATCAAGATAAAAATTTCAAAAATTTAAAATGCAATTTACTATGTTACTTCGAGAAAAGTTTTTCTTATCACAAAAAAGAAATTTTTTAAACTTAACATAATATTTCTTGGTTTAATATGTATGTCTCAAGCTGAGAAAATACTTTTAATTATAGAACAGGATTTTTCAATGTACACTCTATATTTTTAAATAAAGAAAACGAGTGAAATATTTGAGAAATATATATAAAATAAGTAACATTCATTACCTCGTGAACAGTTTGATAGAAACAACGTGTGTTTTTTTTTGGATTGTCAAATTAAATATTTTCAAGTGGAAAAATCAGTAAAGTGAAGCTGAGTAGTTAAATGTAAGTTATATTTGTATTACATATATTTTTAATTTAAATTAACATGTGATCGCTCTATTTTGTGTGTTTTGTGTGAGTTGTTTGTGCATAATGATTTTATAGTTTTATTTTAATTTTTTTAGTTAGAGAAATTGCTGACGAAAATTCTAAATTTAAATGGCAACAGTAATTGGTTCTGTTAATTCATCGTTGGTTGTCTGAGTGTATCAGGAGCAGGACACATCATCAATCAGCCCCTTCTTCTCCATCAAGTGGACAAATATCATCAGCAGAATTTGCTAAAACTGTCCAACTATGATAAAGTAACGCTAATATAGTATTGATTTTGCTTTTATGTCACAGAACTTTGAACAGTTTCTCGCCTCAACCAAATGGTCTAAAATATTAACACAGCTCGAAGAAAGGACCCGTAATCTACTAGTATCTACAGTTGTGGATTTATTGGTAGAAGACCCTGTATCGGCTGATTTATTTATAACAATTGCTAGTGATATCGAGCATTTTTTACTGGAGAAAGAAAGGTAACTAAGAATGAGTTGTATATAAAAACGAATGCTAATTATTGTCTTATTTTCAGGAATTCAATTATAAAGGGGCTGAAAAGCTAGCAGGCTTATACAACAAGCTATTTGAAAAATAAATTTAGAAATAGGAATCTTCCTGGAAAAAAATATTTAGTTTACTGCAAAACTACAGGTACGAGTACGAGTATAAACAAAAAACTAATGTAAAGTCTGAATTTTTTTTTAAAACAAATCTACTTTGTATTTTTTTCAACCTTAATAATTTAATCAAAACTTACAGACGTTAACTTGTAACTGCATGTTAAAACTATGTCAAAATAATGAACTTTTTATTATTGTTGATCTTGATATTGTAAAAAAAAATTATAAGTTTTCTTAAAACCTTTAGTTTTTCATAAACTTGCCAACGGAAGAAAAATATTGAAGCGAATTATGTCTTCTATTTAATTATTTTTGTATTTTCTTATTGTAATTTGTATGTTATTGCTAATTAATATTAAATTGAATTTTTATATTTTTATAATAAAATAAAACAAAAAACATATAATAAATGTGTATCGTTATTATTTTGGAAATTATATTAAATGTTGCTCCAAAAAACAGGAAAAATAGCTGCAAACAAGAAATACTACTACAGCTTTCAAGAAGTTACTTTCTGCAATCTAGAAATTCGAAATCAATCTAGAAATTAGAAAATAACTCTTAACTAAAGAAATGTAGATCATACAATTATATGTAATATTTCTTAATACAAGCCTCAATTTATTACATTTTGAGATACGGTTACCTTAAAACAAAAATTTGTTATCTTTAATGAAGAAATAAATATTATAAATTAAGAAAAGCGATTTTATCTACAAAATAATATTTTCTTACTTTAAGAAATTGAATTTCTTTCAACAATAAAAAAAATATTATTTTAAGATTTAAATAAAAACATCAAATGAAGAAATTGGAAGTTTGCATTATGAAAAAGTTATCTTAGCTGAAAATCAAGTGCTCATTTTTCTTGAATCATTCAGTTTTTTCTTCGTTGTAACCAATTTTTTTTTCCGTGTAGAAATACTTCTAGTTCTTGGTACAACATGGCTCTGACTATAAGCTGAGACAGCTAATTGAAGGAGTAAACGATAATTATTTGAATATAAGCTCTAAACCCGATCGACTAAGTTCTATTAAGAACAAAATATTGTTATATTTACGATCCGCATACGACAAAAGCACCCAGAAGTACGTCTTACGAAGTCGAAACCGGAACTTAAATCCAGGACAAACAATTTTTGTTAGATCTTTCGCGCAGAGCGATGCTGCAAACCAATTTAGTGCAAACCAGTGTAGTGCGCGAGAAAGTAGGAAATGTTGCTTACCATTTAATTGATGAGGATGGCAATCCCATAGGACTATATTATTTAAAAAATATCCGTACATAGCCTATTATTTGTTCGACTGTTAGCCCGGCCAATGAGACCTCTTTTCAGGTGGGTCGTCCCCACGATTTGTGACACTAATCTGGTCACCTGTATAGTTCGTTAATTTTGAGTTACAAAGCCTTGTCATAACCAGCTTAACTTTACTTGTTTATAAGTTACTTGTTTATAAGTTGAGTTAATTCCGAGAGTTAAATCGGGGAGTCAAGTCCGAGAGTTAAATCGGGTAGTTAAGTCCGAGAGTTAAGTCGGGTAGTTAAGTCCGAGAGTTAAATCGGTTAGTTAAGTCCGAGAGTTAAATCGGAGAGTTAAGTCCGAACGTTAAGCCAAAAATTTTCAGATCAGTTGTTAAATCTAGTTGAGTCAGTTATTTAGTGAGAATGGTTCTCGGTGCATTCGATGATATTTTGCATTCGATTGTGTTCAGTATAATAACATTCGGTTAATATAAAATTTTAGATAAAATTTTTATGTTCAACGATCAATAGTGAAAAGAAAGTGAAATTAATTTAATATAAAACTTAAAGTTAGAAGAACGTACTTGTACATCAGTTATTTTTGTCAAGTAAATTGAATAAACTATGTTATGCAATTTCGGTAGTTTTAAAGTAAATCATTACAGTTTATTTAATTAATGGGTGCGGTAATTAACTAAAAAGATAAAAAATATACGTTTTATTGTTCAAATAAAAAAAAAAAACGAAATAATTTTTGCTCAACTAAAGGTCGCAAGTTCCTCTCCAGTGATACAATTTATAGACTAAGTGCAATGTGATATCCAAGTGAACTATAATAATAATATCGCAAATTGAACTCAAAATGTTATCAAACTATATTATGTAATAATAGATAATGGTTAATAATATAATAGTAATAAATAATCATAAATTTTAATAACAGCAATAAAACACCGAAAAGATAATTATCAATCAGTGAACTTTACCAATAAAAAAAAACTCATTTATAAAAAAAAAAAAAATACGACGTAATAATAATCAACTTGGTGTGTGGCATTTACAACGATCATAAATCTGCATAATATTATACCACAATAATAACAATCAATAAATAAAATCCGAGTAAAAACAATCAACACACGTTGGCCATATACATAATTTTGGGATGTACGAGTAAATTGGAGTATCATGACGTGAGGTCCAGTTATAGCATCAGATGACATTATTTATCAAGGGAATCGTCATCCAAAACCATCATTGGTTGATGATTAAAACCGCAAGTTTTTCATTTTTTGTATTTTTTTTATAATATAACCATTTTTTTTCTCTTTCTTTTTTTTCTAATATTTTATATTATATAAATTTTTCTGTCGGTTTCTTATTTTTCGAAATTGCAATTTTTCTGTTTCTTTTCTATAAAATTAACTAATTATATTTTGTAAACATGATAGTTCTTCTTTCTTGTTCCTCTGCGATTGATGTAGAAACCATGAAGTACTAAATTGATAAGATGGGGGTGTGATAAAAGTAGTAGCGCTTTAGTTTGGATTGTGTGGTTGCAATATTAATTACTTATGTGGTCTCAAATTTTTATATTATTTACTAGATTCTTTTTTTATTATTCGCGGTTAATACTAGATTATTGTGGCCTTGGATATACTCACGACCGTACTGACGAGCAATAGCGCAAGCAAACCGCGCCAAGGATAACAACCACAACAATTTCTGTGAACAACCTTCATCATACTTAGGAGCAAAGTCAAAACTCGTGTACGATGAGGATTGTAACAACATATGAGCTAATTTCGAGTTTAACGGAATTACTCAATCCATGAATTTTCATGTTGTTCCTACATTAGAACAACCGCTTCATTTAGGTATCGATTTTTAGAATCGTTTTGGAATTTCCCCAAAAATCTCCGCATTAAATAATTCGAACGAATTATGTGAAACTACCAACACACGCAAATTTCATATTTTAACATCTGATGATCGTCGTAAATTGGATAATATTCGCGAACATTTCCCGAGCAGCGATATTTTAGGTTTGGGCCGAACATCCCTCATCACTCATATGATCGATATCGGTTGGTAAAGTTCGTTTGTGTTTGGATACTAGAGAACTGAACAAAGTAACCGTCAAGGATGCGTATCCGTTACCAATAATCAACGGATTGTTGGGTCATTTGGGACACACCCGATTCATTTCGGCCTTTGATTTGAAGGATGCCTTTTGGCAAATCCCACTCGACCCAACATCCCGCGATAAAACAGCGTTTACGGTTCCTGGACGGCCTTTGTGTCAGTAGAAGGTGATGCCTTTTGGCTTGTGCAATGCACCTCAAACGCTTTGTCGCTTAATGCACCGCGTGATCCCGTACCAGCTGTACGATACGGTGTTTGTGTACCTCGATGACCTTCTGGTCACATCCTCTACTCTGGTCAAACACTTTGATTTTCTAAAACAGGTTGCTGGATATCTGACGAACGCTGGTTTACCAATTAATTTGACCAAAAATAAGTTTGTGTTGAAAGAAGTCGACTATTTAGGTTATATTGTGGGTGATGGTTGCCTCCGTACAAACCCAGATAAATGTAAAGCTATTCTTGAGTACCCTATTCCGAAAACGACGAAACAGATTAAACGTTTTCTGGGGATGTGCGGTTGGTACCACCGCTTCATTCCAAATTTCGCCTCTTTAGCTTCTTCTCTCACCGATATTACTGGTAAAAACACTAATGTATGTTGGTCTGCAGCTGCTGATTCATATTTTAACGTTCTGAAAACCGCCTTGTCAACGGCCCCCGTATTGGCGCAACCTGACTATTCGAAACCATTTTATATTCAGTGTGATTCCAGTGCCGTTGGGGTCGGTAGTGTCTTATTTCAGGTGGACGCTAAGGGGGTGGAGCGGCCCATTGAGTTTTATTCGCATAAGCTCAATACGGCGCAGCGAAGCTACTCGGTGACCGAGCTGGAATGCTACGCTGCCTTCCTCAGCGTGCGAAAATTTCGTCCCTACGTAGAAGGCTATCCGTTCGTCATTTACACTGACCATTCTAGTTTGCGCTAGTTAATGAGTCAAAAGGACCTTTCCGGACGTTTGGCGAGATGGAGTCTTAAACTCCAAGTGCCAGATTTTCTGATTGGATACCGAAAAGGTTCAATTAATGTTGTACCTGATGCGCTGTCTCGAGCTTTTCCTGATGAATCCTCTCCTTGTGAGGACGATTCTGGTAGTAAGAGCACGTCTGATCCTGGTGTTCAATTTGGAGATCCAGACTTGTCATATTACATGTTGATCAAAATTCGGTTTCATTCCAAGATCCAGATTACGTATATTAGATCGAAAAACTGCGTAAGTTGAATGATTGCTCCCACAATTATAAGGTTCATAGTGATAAATTGTTAATATCCCTTTCGTTCGGTTTTAAATATATGGATACCGACCTTTCGAATTGGAAACTAGTTGTTCCGAATTCATTGACTGAATCGCTTATCGAACAGGCACACGTCCCTCCCACTTCAGCACATTTAGGCGGCCGCAAAACTCTCGAGCGCCTTCAGCGTCAATTTTTCTGGCCTCAGATTGCGAAACAATTCAAACAATACGAATTTAATTTGAATTATAGATGGAAGATCTGCAAGAATCGCAACAATCAGTTTCGAACTTAATGAGATTATTGATTTGAAAAAATCAGTCATCTCATCAGGCCGCGGCGACTGACGTTGATATTTTTTACATAGGAATATTGTCTATATATAGACAATATTCCTATGTAAAAAATATCAACGTCAGTCGCCGCGGCCTGATGAGATGACTGATTTTTTCAAATCAATAATCTCATTAAGTTCGAAACTGATTGTTGCGATTCTTGCAGATCTTCCATCTATAATTCAAATTAAATTCTAATTTATCCGCGATCCAGCGTTAAAGGAAAGAAAAAGTATGGAGTGGTTGGGAAGTTGATTGTGTATAAGTAAGTATGAATTATCATAGTCGTTGTCATACAGATTTGACGCCAAATGGAAAGGATTTCCTACGAATGTGTATTTAATTCGAGATATACTGAAATAGACCAATGTACGGAACAATCACAACAAAACCATTACAATACAACAACAACATAAAAATCAAACAATACGTTGCTGGCTGCACTAAATGTAAATAGATGTAAAAATCTGACCTCTGCCTAGATTTTGGTTTGTTTATGTGAATATTTGGTTTGCCACTATTGAGTTCCAAATATTCACTGAGAATTAAACTAACTGTTGTTTATGCGTTATAATTCGATTCTCATTTTATTACCTCAATAAATCAGGTTTTATACATAAAATATTGCTTACGCATAAAATCGACAATAATTATATACAACAAAAGTACAATATATAAAAAAAAGAAACATTAAACCTGTTGAATTTGCTACAATATACAATATTCCACCCGTGTCGATACTGAGTCATCGACCGCTTGGAATATTGTATTATTGCGCATGTTGACATTGATTCAACATATTCCCGGGCCTTACTGACGTCACCCATCTGTTAAACCATGCTTTCGTTGGCTCTCTCTAGAGGAGATGGCGGCCGGTGGTTTGCAGTGCGTCTTCCTCTTAATTTGTTTGCTACCCAGATGACTCCTATTACTACAGCACTCCAAAATAGAATGTGAATCATTGCGTAATGGTGGATATGATGAGCACTCTGACGATGAAAGGTAATCTGTTCATCATTTTTCAATGATTCTAGCTGACCATCCAATCCGGTTGTTTCTGGTGTGGTTAGTAAATTCAATTGATCCACCTCGTTTGCCTTATTTTTGACCACAACCCGTAGGTTGTTGGCCCTATGCATTAAATGAGTCGCCTGCTGAGCAAATTTATTGATATTGTGTTTAGCGGTTCCTACAGCAATTAATTGAACGTCAGAGTCTCTGAGCACGCAGCCGGATTCGATTTCCACTATACCGGAACCTACGATAGTGTAAAATTGGATTGGACCCACATATGACATCGATTGTGATTTCTTTGGGTATCACATATATCCACTGATTGGCAGCGTGAAGTTTGATCCAATGATTGCTAGCTTTGGTTGACCTAGTGCCGCATACGGTGTCCAACTCGTTCTTTCGTTGTAATATTGCTACCTCACATGACGTTTGATTTGAAGGACTGTTGATAATTTGTGATACTTCGCATAAGAGATGTACAGGGTTAAATACTTGACATTTATGTACGTCTTCTCTGGTTAATAATGCGAAGTGTTCACGCCGATTGTCCATTGCTATATAGTCAGTGGAGTTAATGATTTGTGACTGAGTGCTTCCATGGATGATGTTGAGAATTGGGACTACAGCTATTAGTGTATAGTCCCACACGAACGACAGTGGTAAAGTGATTTCAATTATTACATTTTTTTGAGTTACTCGGCTGCGGATTTGCATGCTTTCATACACATGATGGAGGTCGTGAATGTCGTGTCCTGGTAGAGTAATAGTTACCGGCACGTGTTGTCGAATGAATTGCAACTCTTCTTCCAACTGACTTGGGGTGAGTATGGAAGGATGCAGGACGTCTTGATGAGCATGATAAATCACTTTGAGCAATCCCTGTTGCGTGTCCTGGAGGCTCTTTAGAACTAGCATCATTTCGAAAATGGTCATTAGCGTTGATCGCACTCTGTCTTCATACGTTCTATATTCGTTTAACTGCAACATTTCCTGCCGCAAACGATGTTGATCCTTAATTAAGTTGTTTATAGATTCCGTTGTGAGGTTTGTGCTATGTTTTACTAAATTGATGGTGTTATCCACAATAGTTGTTTGATTTTTGATGAGAGTCAAGAGATAATTTTCGTCACTGTTAATTTGTTCAAAATAAGATTCATACTTGTCAGCTTCTCGCTGGGTGAGTACTACAAATAGGTCCCCTAGTACAAGGCCCACTGAGTCCTCGAGCCCTCGCTTCATCCGTTTACGATCCTTATTACTTTCAAATAACAGCTCGTTGTCTGCTATCACATAATTATATTGAAATAAGAGTTGCTGAAGTATGATGTCGCATTTTAAACCGGACAGCTCCCTACAAACTGATTGTAACTCTGTGTGGGCTCTTTTAAAGTTTTCAATTTCCTCCCAGTAGGAAGATAAATTGTATTGAACAACTAATGTCCATTTTGTCGCCACAATCTCCAACTTGCCCAATTCCTCGAAATGTATCCCAATAGAATGATTGAACGGACTTATTTCGATATTGCTGCTCACGAGACCGAATAGGCAGCACACTGAAAGGATGGCTAGTGCCATGTGGTTTATTTTTCCTGTCGCCTTGGTTCGACGGTGAGGTTGTTGCCTGGATACCAATTTGTTGTTTTGAGTTGTAATTGCACTGGCCTTCCCGGTGGTTGTTTTCTTGAGCGTTGCAGTGGCCTTCATAGGTAACATCTCACTTGAATCGTCGTTGATAGGAAGTTTGCACAGCTTTGTTATTGGTCGTTTGTAGGTCGCGTCTTTACACTTTACTGTTACGATTCGTACCAGGTCACCTTTTCCAGCGTGAGTGTCTGTGAAACGTCCCAATTTCCAGCGAGTTGGGGGTAATTGATCATCCTTTACCAATACTAGATCATTTATTGCCAAATTTGGCTGGGAGGTTTTCCACTTGCTCTGTTGTTGAAGTTGGTGAATGTATTCAGAAGACCATCGCTTAAAAATTCTTGCGCCATTTTTTCGACCATGTGCCATCTCGTTCTTAATCCTATGCTGCTGGTAGTTGCTTCCGGCATCGCCTTAAGAGCATCTCTAATGAGAAAGTGTCCTGGTGTTAGCACTGTTGTATCTGTCGTGTCGTTGGTTAATGCGATCAGCGGCCGAGAGTTGAGAACCATTTCGATTTGAGTGGTGAGAGTGGTTAATTCTTCGAATGTTAGAGTTGACTCTCCTATTACTCTCTTAAGATGAAATTTCACGGATTTTATTCCTGCACAGTAAAAAATTTGGGGTGCTTTTTAACTAAATCTGATCTATTAATTTAAGACCACTTGCAAAAGATCACTCAGCAGGTGCTAATAGAATTTAGCTATATTCAAGAACTAAATATTTTTAGAAAATATTAAAATTATATAGAAAAAATGATTGCCAAAGTAAACACTTATCAATCGTTCATTTGACATTTTTTTGTTAATTTTTTACTACGGATTATTGCAAAAATCAGAATTTGTTAGTTGCTAATAATAAAGAAAACATCGGAGTAGAACCTACCTATTTTAAACTGTTAAAGAATTTTAAATTTAATTATAAAAGAACTATTTAAAAGTGGAAGAAAAAACAACAAGCCTATTATATATTATGTTTTAAAGACTTGGCATTTTCTGCTACTAGTAGGTAGCTTCTTAATTAATAACTTTTATTGAATAATAAAAATTACTATAATATGTTGTAGAAAAAAAACAAAGAATTATAATTCGTAATATGGCAATGAAATTAAACGAACATAATGTTGGTAACTTCGACTAAAATTATAAGTAACCAATTTGGGATGGTGATAATTGAAGCAAAAAAAAATTCTCAGTTACATAAAGCATTCTTTTTATTTATTACAAATAATAATGAATTACATAGTGTAAGTATACATCGTAATAAAATTGTTTTTAATCTTAAATTCAATAAATAGTTTTACAATTATACAAAGTTGAGGATTTTAAAACAATTTTGTCTAGCTACATAATGTATAATTTTTCAATAGTATAATTAATTTTAAAATTTTAATCAACTGGGAACTTAGTTAATAATTTAATTTAATTTTTATTAATATAAATTTATTTCGATTGACTACCACAAGGTCGGAGAAAAGGCATTATTATTATTATTACAAAAACCCTCTTGCAACATTTCATTACCATCTTCAATTGTCTTAACACAATGCTCGCAATTAAGCATATCCCTACGAATGCCAATTTTGCTTTTGCAAAAATGCCGGCAGTTTAAAAAACCACATAAGAAATCGGAAATAATATTATGACTTTCTTTAAGATGTGAAAGGAAAAAACATTTGTCTGGCAATGAAATGTCGTATCTGAAGCAATGTAAGAGAGTCATTTTATTTCGGTAATGTAAGTAGATTATTATTTAACATTTACAAACTTAATATAAGGTATGTATTTCAGTTTAAACTAAAAATTTAAATTCGGCAATTATTAAATTAATAAGTTTAAATTATTTAATTAGTAAGTTTAATTTAAGAAAAAATAGATGTATTTATTAGTCTCATTTGACTCGAAATTGAATCTACTTCAATATCATATACTCGTATGTACTTAAATAGGAACTTTAACATTTGCCGCAAGTTCGATTCGAAATGTACGCTGAGTACATAATGCACCTTCAAAAATTGGTCAATACTTCCTATTGTTGTGTTATCTGTCGGTATTAAATGTCCATCAACCAGAATATATAATCGTGTAATTGTGGCTCTTGAAGATCCGGAGCTAATTATTATAGGCGCGTTTTCTGGATTTTTTATTTTTACCTGGGGGGATTTAATGGCTCGTTGACCTGTTAAATTAAAATAAAGAATAAAAATGTTAGTTATCGTCAAATTGTGTTAAAAATAATTTGCAATGAGCAGAAAAATTTACGATTATTACACAAACAACAGGAATAGTGGCTACTGGCTACTATATAAATTATCGCTCGTCGCAATTAGCGCAATTACAAATTTCCAACAATACGACGCCGATACACCGAAGAAACATCAATTCGATTTGTTGGCCATTAAACCGAAAGATTTTTGTATAGAATCTAGTTCTAGTGTATGTCAACACCGCTTGTAAATATTCTACGGAAATTCTAATCTGATAAATGGTTGTCCTAAATGTAAAATGAACAAAGGTTCACGTACATAGGGACTGGTTAGTAAAATTATTTATTTTAAACAATGGTGATTTATCAATACGAGCGTTTATTTAATCAAAATACGTAAATTTCGGTACTCATTTGAAAATGAAAATGAGAAAATGCTTGACGCCTTGAACTTATTTTTGAGTTACAAAATCACTTTTAACAAATAGTTAAAAATTTAATATTAATATACATACATTTAGAACACTTTTAACTCTTGCTCACGTTTAATATAAATGAAAATGGCATAGTAAATTCAAATATTACTTACCAATGCTGGTGCTCGGGTAATGCCTAAAGCAATTTTATTACTTGGTATATTTTAAAACTTACTTTTCAAAATTTAAGAATTTATATTTAACTTTCACACACGTTTCACTATGATATTATACCCAAGACTGAATTGCAGTATAAAAAACGAACAATAACTTTCTTCTACCTAGCATAAGCAAAATAACGATTCAGGCACCTCAAAATTAACACTTTTTGTGAAATTTTATTTGAAATATACTTCGTACGTAGCAATTTTGAGCAACACCCAAGTGTCACTAGAAATTTAATAACTGTGCGTGTTATTATTAAGTGTTTTAATATGTATTTTTAGCTACTTCAATATTGCAAAATGAACATATTAATATAAGTACAATTTTGCATTATTGTAATTATATTTCTATAATACTTGGAAATGTGAGATGTTAATTGGAAAATATATACTATCACATGCTTTTAAAATACTAATTAACATAAGCGAAAGGACCATCACAAAACGAGGTCACTTCAATATACGATTTTAGGTCATTAAACATACTCGATTTCGACCAACATATGGTTTTTGTTGCAAAATCAAAGTTCAAAATTGTATACTAATGTGGTGGTAAATAAAATTGCCATCACAGTATAGCTAATTTTACCGTTCAACACTTGTTGAAATAAAGTATTTTATAGTTATGTTTTTTACTTGTGACAATTCTACCTTAAACATTATTTATGATGGAAACGGAGCACTCCGAGGTTTTTCTAAAAGTTTGACAACATATTTCAGAAAATTGAGTAAATTTTGTCGTTTTTGCGACTTAGCTAAATTTGCCAGTTAAAAATAACCAAATAAAGCATTATCTGAGGAGGACTGAAATTATTTTTAACACCGGTCAGGGATATATCCCGGATTTTTTACTGTGTGCTTCCCAGATTCCGCCAAAATGTGGGGTATGAGGTGGTATGAAATACTATGTCGTTTCATCACTGGCTAACATGGCTGCTACTTCGTCAGGTAATGTGGTCATCGCTGAACTGTACGTCTTCTTCATTACGGAGTTTGCACCCACAAAATAGGTTCCGTTGTCAGAGAATATATCCGTACAAGGCCCTCGTCTAAAAACGAATCTTTTGTAGGCCCCTATGAATGCCTCTGTTGTTAGGCTGCTCACTATCTCAATGTGTATGGCCTTGATTGTCATGCATACGAATAGGGCAATGTATCCTTTATAGGATTTGTTATCCCGACCCTTAGTGGTTCTTAGCTGAATGGGTCCTGCGTAGTCGATTCCCGTTTTAGAGAACGGTCTTCCCGGGCTCACTCTTGCTGATGGTAGACTACCCATTAGTTGCTCCATGTGTTTTTGTTTGTAGCGAAAGCAGGTTATGCATTTTTGTATCACTTGTTTTACAGCTCGTCTCCCATCGATGATCCATACTTCTGCCTCAGCATTGCAAGGGTAAGCTGTGCGCCACCATGTAATGTGTTTTGGTGGGCTTCCTCAATTATCCGTTGAGTAATTATGTTGTTTTTGCTTAGAATTGCAGCCTGCTTGCTGGCGGTTGTCAGATTGGAGTTTTGGAGACGTCCCATCACACGGAGTAAGCCTTCGCCGTCTAAGAAGGGGTTTAATGAACCTAGCTTACTGTCCTTTTCTAGCCTTCTGTCCTTGTTCATGCAGGTGATTTCTGGCCCGAAATCTTGGTCTTGGGTTATTTTTATAATTGCTGTTTCTGCTGCCTTAAGTTCATTACCGGTTAGCCAACCCTTGTTACGACTTTCTTGTTGGCAATTACTTATGAATCGTAGACAATATGCGACCGTGCGCTTGATTTTACTGAATGTGGACAGCCTATTAAATAACTCTGCAAGTATGTGTGACCCTTTTATTACCGTCGCCAGCACTCTCTTTTCTTCCAGCTCTGCTTGTAAATCTGATGGTGGGTCCGGAACGAGTTCTTCAGTATTCCACTGCGGTGGCATAGTTGTTAGGAAGCTTGGTCCATGCCACCATAAGTTGTTGTCAATGAGCTGCTTGGGTGTTATGCCACGTGAGGCGGCGTCCGCGGGATTTTCCTGAGACTTCACGTGATGCCAAGTTGTTGTTGGTAGTGTCTTCTTAATCGTCGAGATTCTGTTTGCCACAAACGTTTTGAAGCGGCTTGGGTCTCCCTTAATCCAACAGAGTGTTATTGTTGAATCTGACCAAGCGTATGTATTAACGTTCTCAAGCTTCATGGTGTCTTGAACGTGTTTCAGTAATTTCGCCAATAATAAGGCCGCATTTAACTCGAGGCGAGGGATTGATAGCTTCGTTTTGCTTGGTGCAACCCGTGTTTTGGACATTAATAGCTGAGCTGCTGGTTTACCGTTGTCATCTACTGTCCTACAATAAACCACTGCCGCATAGGCGTGCTCTGAAGCATCAGCAAAACCGTGTAGCTCTGTTTTGCATCTAGACGTTGTACTGAGCCATCTTGGAATTTTTAATCTTGATATCTCATTCAGGTCATCTTTGTAGTTCTGCCATTTGGCACTTATTCTTTCTGGTAGTTGTTCATCCCAGCTTATTCCCATTTTCCAAATATCCTGCATCATGATCTTGGCCATGATTGTTGTCGGCGACAGCCATCCTATGGGGTCAAAGAGCTTTGAAGAGTCAGATAGGAATGAGCGCTTGGTGTGCTGGTTGTTGGTTAGTTGCCGTCCGGCTATATCGACTTCAAAATATTCTCTTAGATCTTTGACGAATCTTCTTTTGATTTGGAGAAGTCTGGCTACCGCTCTTTTTCTAGACTCGCCAAGTTTGACGTGATCGTCCTTACATGGAATTTTTACTATGAATCGTCCATCTGTGTCTCGACTCAATGTTGATTGGAATGCCTCCTCAACTTGCTTTTCTTCCGCTGTATGGCCCCTTTCTTCAGGAATGCTATCAACCTTGTAACGAAACCTTTCAAGATCGTATAGAATTTTCACCACAGGTGAACTCTCAGAACGTCGTTTAGTTTTCAGAATTGTTTTATATACTCATTCATTGCCCTTGCGCGGTCATTTTGAGCGCGGCTTTAGCTCAGGAGTTTAGGGGTGGGTGTTGCAAGGGTTGAACGAGTCTTGCTAGACCGCTGGGTTCAAAGGCAAAAAAAATAAAAGAAAACATAACGGAAGAAAACTATTAATGCGGGTGACAAATTCTGACCGAAGTAAAATTTGACCATTATCTCAGAAGGTAATTGACGGTATATAAGGGAACGGAGAATTATGGCGGAAAAGAATCATAAAACCAAAATATTAATTAGGTGTAGCTGATAATTTACATACGAAAATTGAATTAAATGAACATTGCACCTGCCATTGCACTACCTACCTGGGTCTCACCGATACTTATTTAATATCTCATATTATTTAACGAAAAAAAAATTATTTAAATTCATTTCCGAGCTGGAAAATTAACATAATGTAATATTTTATTCAATCGTTAACCGATATCAAATGAATTTAAAAAAAATATAATTTCAAATTATAAATGTACACAATTCCAAAAATAAAAATTCGCCTATAAATCTAACTACCTAGCTAAACTTAATCTAGTCCTACTCTAACCTTAAATATAATTTTAATTAAATAATCAAAAAAAATTAACATGATCTTTTAATTATGAAAATTATTAAAAATAACACAAAGAGAATGAAAATAATTTTATAATATAATAATAAGAATGAAACAAAAAAAACGTTACTTGCTCGGTGACGTAGAAAATGTCGATCGCTTGATGTATGTTGAATGATGAACGCAAGAATCCGTTTCAACGTTGATCTGGAACAATATTCACGAATATTCGACGGTTGATTAATCTTGACGAAGGTGTGTTCAATCGATAATTAGATTGAATCAATATCGAAGATGTAATTTCTCATCTTGACGAAGGTGTGTTCAATCGATAATTAGATTGAATCAATATCGAAGATGTAATTTCTACTTGGTCACTTTTTATTATAGGTTTATTAATTATAATTGGATATTATGAATTGATAATTAGTTTAATTAGTTTAGTTTAGTTTATTATCTTGGTTTATTATAATAGTTTTATAACAGTGTTCATTGGTTAAAAATAGTATAACTTAAATATGGATTAAACGGTTATAACTTTACGTTTAAAATTTGTCAGGTAAACGTTTCGGGTTTTGAAGTAAAAGAAAATCACTGTATCCGTTGATAGAGGTTTACTCTTAATGTTCATAACAGTAATTTTTCACTTCACTTGAATTTAGATTATTTCGAATCTATGCACTTTTGCTTCAATTTGCGCTAATTTATCAACTAAAAGCTTATTAGCAGCACAAACATTACAATTGTTAACACTTATTAATGTAAGAAATTGTTTTTTCATTTATTCTTAACACAATTTTTGTTATTAAACTTGTTTCAACAGTCTTTGAGTAACGTAAAAAAAACGGATCACCTTAACGGTCACTTAATTTCGACCTTAGGACCACGTTTTGTTAAGCTGGTTTTCTCGTTTTTTAAATTGATTTTATTTATCAACTTCCAGCAATACACTTAGCGTATTAATACTTAAATTTTAAACTAAATATTAAGCACATATAAAAGTTCAATTATAAATTAAATTTAAGAGTCTTATAATTGGATTTGTGTATTTACAAAAAAAAAGGAGTGAGTCCATTAGTACTCTCAAGGAGATGTGTAAACATGGCGTGTGTATAGTACGTGGGTACAGTTTACTTTGAAGGAAGAAGGAATGCAATTTTACTAACCAGAGTTTTTCATTTGTTTATTATCGTTAAATTGGTCTATTACTCTTTCGGTATAATCGACGCAATTGAATTTTGGTAGCTAGAATAAGATATATTATATACTGTTGACTCTAACTTTAAAAATTTTCATTGAAAAACTGCACAATATGGTCGTCCCATATCTAGTAGTAAATATATTTCGATCTGAGTTCATGTGCAAATCGAATTCGTCTCCTTGGAGAATTTTTGAAATTCTTTAGGATATGGGGCAAGGACGAAATGTATGAACTTAATACAACTACAGAAAGCATCTTATTCTCATTGAAAAGCTGAAGTTCAGCCGTATATATATCATCAATGAGTTGTGTTGTTACGCTCATACCAGTTGTTTGTCCAACGACGATTTCTTTATGCGAGGTGACTGTATGGTATGAGTATTCTATTTAAATTTTTATATATTGTTACTCCGGCAGCTCACTCACCGTCTCTCTTGAACTGAACGCAGATCTGGAAAAGCAAGAAAATTGAGCATCCTTGCGTGACTGTGTCAGTTAGGTCGAGGTGATGTGTATGACCTAAGACTCTGACAGATCAATGTTAAAAACCAGACGTCATTATTATCTCGTACAAAAATCGCCATTACAACGGATAAAGCGGATTTGTGGTGAGGCGCGATAGCTAATTTTGAAGAAGACCCATTGAGGTCCCATTTTTACGTCCATGGTAGACGACATGATCATCGATAGCCGACGTGATGAACAGTCCTTCAAGACTCGTTACTCGAGCTAAAGCAATATATACAATTTGTTAACTGTGTCTTTTATCGTAAGAGTATATACTGACTATCTCGTTGTAGGTACCACCGTGTGATGCATGAATTGTGGTGGCACATGAAGGTACGACGCTTTACATTAATTGTTGTTTATGCTTATCATTAATTGTTGTTTCGATTAATAGCTGAGCTTTTTCTAGAAATGGGCACCAAACATCGGTCGATATTCGTTTTCTGTGCCCATCTAGCTTCAAGCCACCTGACCTTCTTGCCAACTTGTGAATTTGAACCGAAATCCATCCAGAGTCGTTTGACATTTTTTACTGTCGACGTTTTCATCGTTCTCGTTGTCCTGGTTGGGATGCCTATGCATTCGATATACTTTAGACAGCCCATAGTTCCATTCGCCAGTCCATTTGTTAAGTCAATATTGGTTTTGAAAAATTACGGCAAATTATTTGTGTCCACTATGCTCATTTTATGGATCTTTTGACGGAATTGCTACTCCGGCAGCCCACTGACCATCTCTATTGAACTGAAAATAGCATTCAAACGTAGGAATATTAACAAGTTCGTCATTGCGCAGCCAGGTCTCGAAAACCAAATGAATTGAGCATACCTGCATGACTGTGACCTGAGACTCTGGCAGTTCAATGTTAAAAACGAGATGTCATTATACCCCATTCAGTAGAAGACATGATAGAGACTCGTTACTCGTGATAAAGCAACATACCCAAGTGTTGACTGTGTTTTTAATCATAAGAGTATGTAATATCGTAATCGTAATTCGTATTTCGTATCGTAATTTTTTTTTTGATTTTTCTGATCGATGGAAATGTCGATGGTTTCTATTTCATTCATAAAATTAATTCTTTCATTTTCCCTACTATTATACATATACATAAAAGCATGCCATGTATAGTAAAAATTGTTTTTGTTGAGTTTCTTGCTTTTTTTTCAAACGAAGTAGGTATACGTCATTTCCGTTCGTTTCATTTACAAGTTTACTCTAATACAAAAAATTTTGGTAGGCGCGCGTAAAGATGTTTACACATCAAAAAAAATCCGTAACTTTTACGTAAACCGAATACACTACATGATTTAATTAACTGGTCCGGACATCGATAAAAATGATCGGATAAATATAGTCCAACTATTAGATTATTACATCGATAACGCATATGATCGTTTAACTAATTATCATACACACAATTTTTCATTGTGCAAACACAAAACTTTCAAGATAAATTATCACAACTGATTAATATCGATCTTAATTTTACACGGTCCAAACGATTTTAGATTTACCAACTGACTAACCATATCTCACCAAAAAAAAATCAAAAATTTTTCAGAAACACCTACCGATGTACGAAAATATCATTGTAGTAGTACCTTTTGATAATCGATTAACGATTACTAATGACTGGAGGGGTATTCTATTGCTATTGTAACGCAGTGGTGGACAACGCTTCGTTACAACCTCTATAAATAATTTTAGTTGTTCCTCGATTGACTTGGTTGTCACCATGGTTGTTCTTGTTTTGGTGTTTACGTTACTCAGGCTGCCAATTACGACCCATCCGAACTCCGTGTTCTGTGCCATTGGTTCTCGATGATCACCTTTGATAATACTATTGGTTATTATCAATGGATAGTAATCTGCTCCAATTATGAGATCAATCGGCTGAGCTTGATTGTAGTGTGGGTCCGCTAACTTTATGTTATTAAGATGGATCCATGCTCTAGTGTCAATATCAGCTTCAGGTAGTTGTTGGGTTAGCTTGTTAAATATTAAAGCTTCGATGTCTAAGCTAAAGTCTCCATCAAATCTTGGCACAAGCTTAATGTTGATTGTATGCTTGCACATTCCTGCTTTGCTACCGCCAATGCCTGAAATGTTAACATGTGTTTTTCTCTTTTTGATGTTTAGCAGATTGGCAGATCTCGATGATATTAATGTAGCTTGGGACCCGGAATCAATTAACGCCCTCAATGTGGTGAGATGTCCAGTATCTGTGGCTACTCTGACCATTGCTGTTGGTAGTAATACAGGCCCTTGTTGTTTAACTACTAGAGTTTGTGTGATCCCCATATTGGTTGATACCTTGTTATTACCATGCAGAAGAGTGTGGTGATATTCTTGGCACACATTGCATCGTATTGCGGATCTGCATGGGTTACCAATTGAATGTCGCGTTAAACAACGTATGCAGGTAGCTGTTTCACAGACCAACTTGTTTCTGTCTAGCGTTGGCATTAGCTTGAACTGATTGCAGTCTTGCAGCAGATGCTTTCCTTGGCATCCCTTTACTATACACTGGCTGTCTACGGTTGTAGCGTGTACCCGTTTCAGTGGTACCATTGGTTGCGGCTGTGTGCTTACCACCTTGTTGAACCCCATAGCCTCTAGCGATTGGAATCTCCTTTCTATGAAGCTGAAGAATTCATTGATTCGTTTAGTTTCTCTCGGATTCTGTAATGATGTTTCGTAGAGCCTAGCGGTTTCCGGATCTAGCTTTTTGCCTAGAATGAACATCACTAGGGCTTCAAACGGAGAGTGTAATTTTAACTTGTTGATGTTGTGTAATAATTCAACTGTCGTGTCATGCAAATTACGAATTGCTGCCGCTGATGGTGCATGTATTGTTGGTAAAGTTAATAATGAGTTGAAATACTTATTTGCTAATAATCTGGGGTTGTTGTATCTTCCTTGCAGTATTTCCCAGGCCTTGTTGTAATTGTCACCAGTTGTTGAGAGGTGACTGATCAACTGGGCTGCTCCCTTTTGTAGATTTGCCTTCAAGTACGTCATTTTGATTGTATCCGATAGCTTATTGTTATTGTGGATGAGCTCGGTGAAAATATCGTTGAATGATCTCCAATGCTCATAATCGCCATAAAATGTTAGTAGTTCTATCTTGGGCAATTGTATACCTTGACTTCTCCAGCCTGGTTCGAAGTTTCTTCTTTCCGGCTGCGCTGCCATCGCAATGTTGTTGAGTCCACTCTCTCCTTGAGCGCCACATAGTAGTTATTATGAAAGTAGGGTTCTTGCTCTTCCATTTCTACTAAGAGGTTTATGTGCAAATCGTCAATTGCTTTTTAGCCTAATGAACTCCATTGGAATGTTGTTGTTGTCCAATGCCTCTTCAATTGATTCTAATTTTCTATGCATTATCCTCATCAGGACATCTTTCTTCTTGAGCAGCTTCTGGTTCTTGTATGTTACCCTTTTACTAGAATTTTCAGACTGATGCTTGTAGTCCTTACTGGATGATTCCGATGATTGATTAGTTTTGCCTCCTTGGTCGTTGTTATTTGACTCCTCGTTGTTGTAGAACAATCCCGTAATCCACTTTCAATATTTCTTTACCACGCAACAAACGAGTTACATTCCCATGCGACGTAAAAAATACGTGCGCGTAAAAAATCAAAAGAAATACAAAGTAAGATATTACAAAACACACAAAATTAGAACATAAAAATATTTCAATTTTACGCAAATTAACAATTTTAATTACAAAATAAATATTTAACGATGACCCAAAATTAAATAAAAAATGATGACAAAAAATTTTACGAGTGGAAAACTACCACTCGACCCCATATTGTAGTAACAAACAAAAACAAAAAATTAGGAAACTAAAATAGTATATAAGCCGAAAATTGAAAACTGTTTTTTTAGTCAATCAGTAAAAGTTGTCAACCAGTGAAAAACATTTAAAGTAGTTTCTCTATGAAATTAATCAGTTAGTAAAATTAAAATATATCTAATGTGTGTAGTATAAAAATATTTCAATTCATATGTTAATAAAGTGAAAATCTTAATAAACGTGTAATAAACGTGTAACTCTAAACAAGTCAAATCTACAAATTTTTAATAACTAGTGATATCGAAATCAATGTGTGTGAATCTCAAACCAATTTATGTTTTACAATTATTAATGAAACCGTAACTTATACGTGTAAAATTCAAATCCTGATTTAAAATCTTTATAATTATAAACATAATTGTGTGTAATTCTAAATTGAAAGTTAATTGATATTTCTAACTAAAATATATTTAAAGTATAAAATCTAAATACTTAGAATAAATTAAAATTTATATCTATAAAATTTATAATTTTGTTTAGCTTAAGTAAAGTTTAATACAAAGCATTTATACTTTTTACGCTATTTGCCGTAAGCACTTGGCGAAACACACTTATACTTAATAAACACATTTTTATTAATCACTTGTATTTTGTTTCGCAGAATATTTTGAATATTTTTCAAAAAGTTTAAAACATCACTCGATCGATTTCGATTTGTTAGGTCATCATCAGGAGTATCTACTGATTTGTATTAGTAAAAATTTTGTTATATAGTAGAAAAAAGCAAAATATAAATAAAAATAAAAGAAGGAGGGAAAAAATAAAAATTAATCTACGGATCGCGCAGGTAGGCGATGAGTCATAGGTTGAGTAACAAAATTCAAGGTATATTATTGCGTACGTGAGAATAGAACAGGGCGGGGTCTGTAATTGGTGAGAACCGGATTTCTCTCTGTTCGTTAAGGATATTTTGGTTAAGAAATATTGATTTTCGAATTTCGTAAGATTCTAATGTATCTAAACGTCTGCCTTTGGGTTGTATATGTAATATGTCTAAATTGTTCAAGCTAGCTGTATGATTTTCTGAAGTTAAATGGTTATGGAAAGTTGATTGATTGCAACCAGATAAATGTTCTTTTGCTCTAACTCCAAAATTGCGCCCAGTCTGACCAATATAGGAGAAACTACAATCATTGCAATTAATCCTATAAACGCCAGATTTGGAAAGGCGATCAACTCTAGGTTTATTGTTAAAAATCATTTTCTTTATTGTGTTATTATTATAAAAAGCAAAACTAATATTGGTATAATTGGACACGATGTTGCTAATCCGTTGGCTCGTTTTTCCTATATACTCTAAGCGACGCCAATTTTCCCGCGTTGGACTGTCCGGTGGATAAATACCCGTTAGAGTTTTACGCTTTAGCTTTTTATTTAATAACTTTAATATAGTCCTAGTTGCATATCCGTTATTCGTTGCTATTTGAAGAATTATGTTAAGCTCAGTGTTATAATTTGAATTTGACAGAGAGATGTTTATCAGTCTATCTATGAGTGAGTGGAAAGCTGTCATTTTAATATTATGGGGATTGTTTGGAGAACTAGGGATAACAGAGTCTGTATACATGAGTTTCCGATAAATTTTGAAGTCTAAAGTAGAATTAATTCTGGTTATTGTTATATCTAGAAAATTAATACATTTATTTTCTTCTTTTTCTAACGTAAATTCAATGGTGGGATATTGAGAATTTAACCAAGTAAGGAAAGAGTCTAACAGTCTATCAGTTCCATTCCATAGACATAATATGTAATCAACATATCTATACCGAAAGATTATATGACGAAAATAAGGATTGTTATTTGATATGACCATTTGTTCGAAGAAATTCATGAAAATTTCAGCCAACAAAGGTGACAGAGGGGAGCCCATGGGTAGACCATCAGCAAATTTGAAATATTTATTATCAAAACAGAAATAATTTTGTTTAATACAAGTCTCAAAAACTAACTTCAGTTCACGACGTAAGCTCTCATCTACAACATCCCTATCTAAGTAATTACAAACTATTTGGGACAAAGTATTAATTGGAATAGAAGTGAAAAGACTGGCAACGTCAAATGAAACTAGTTTTGAATGTAACGGAATGTCGACGTCTTGAATTTTGTTAATCAATTCTACCGAGTTTGTAACGACCGACTAATCGATCGAATACAAAAATTATCATGTAACATGTCTGAGCACAGCTTTTCCGGCTATGGACTCAGGGTAAATGGGGGGATTCGTAAAATTCAGACACATTACACGACCTATCAGCTGTGCTATGATATTATGGAAACACCTGTCATCATTCCACCATTCTTCACTTCACTCACGATTACCAAAAAGAATTAGTACATGGTGGTTAACGTAATCCTAACTGATAGTTCAATACCGAATTGATAAACCCATACAAATATATATAGCGCGAAAACACCTCTACCAAAATTAAATTATACAAAAATTTCAAGACAAACAAATTTTACAATGTGTGATAATAAAATGAATAGAAAACAATAAAATATCTGAATCATGAAGCTACGTATTAATTGAATAACATTAATGTTTTTAAAGTTAAAATTGATTACAAAAATTTATTACCGTACGGTCCACGTTAGTGTTTTTTTCCTGTTGAAATCTCAGGTCCTCTTGTGTATTCTAAACAGCTTACGGCACCACATTCAATGAAAATAATCAGCTCTTAGTTTTCCCAGTAAATACGGTTTCTTACTATACTCCCGACCAACGGCATCCAACAGTCCACTATCACTTCTAGCCTTAACGTTGTCAATAGGCGGTTAGACACAAACTCGCCGACAAGGTATCGTTTATTTACGAGCGTTTATTACGTTTTACGTTTATACCTCAAGATTTCGATTTTTAAGACGTTCTGCATACAGATTGTAGGGTAAACGATAAAATGAGAGTCGTTTCGAAAGTTCTTCTCAACGCACAGAAAAGTACGAGGGTGTTTTCAAATAATAAACACTCACAACCAATTTTATGCTATCGTTACAATTCAAATTTTATTCACTGTCAATTTTTAGTTTAATTATAACTTTTAAATGTTTGTTGCAATATACATGTTTAGGTTTATAATAGTTTTATTTTATAAGTACACTTTTAGATTTTTTTTTTTTGTTTTCGAAGTTAAGTATAACAAATTGTTTAGTATTAAGCGTGGTTACATATTTATCTAGTTTTAATTATTTAATGTTTTTCGGATATAAATAATTGTATGTATTCTCCTCAACCTTTTAAACTAACAGTTTCACAAAACTACACCACATATTAATTTTAATAGATTTTGCCTAAGTTGGCTTAATAATTAATTTTACTTTTAATTTTAAATTTTGGGTAAATTAATTTATTTATTTTAAAATATTTGCAGCGGACAACCACTTGATTGCAAATTTCGATACTTAATGCCCAGTTTTTTTAAACCCCATCAAAAAAATCAGACCGAAAATTTTTTTATGTTCTTTCTACCCGCCCAAACCATCTTTTCCGCTATTCAAAATATTTCATACGCGTAAACAAAAATATGAATTACGGTTAGCTTATTAACAAAATATAATTTTTTTATGCCGGGGAGATCAACCCAAATTTTAGAGATCGTGCAATCAATTCAACTGAATTGTTACACTCGCGGGGACGACTCACACCACTGAGAGGTCTCACACAGCCGGGCCTACTTAAATATCAAAAATTCGAAATGGATTGGTATATAAGTGCAATTCTCAGGAATTGTATATATCTTTTAAATGATAAACGCCCAAGACGTTTCCATCTAAATCAGTACATTCAAACGCGACTTGACCGACCGGTTTGGAAATAATAGCAGGGATCGCCTGTGGAGCAAGTTTGGCATTAAAATTTTTTGTAGCATCGCTTTGAACGAAATTTTTGACAAACACTCGTTGACTCGGTAGAAATCGACGCGCTCGACTGCGAAGGTTGTAATGTTTGATATTCTTAGCATAGGCGGTTTTCAGATGAGACAATACTGATTCTCTAGCTAAGTTCAATCGACTAGGTTCTGATAACATCGAAAGTTCGTTATCTCCGTGAGACGACAAAAGTTTACGCAATGCATAATCAGACCCATGATTCTTCTGGTGTGTTCCAAATACCAAATAGTGCGGGGAGTAACCACACGAGGCGTGGCACCACATTACGCAGTGCCGAAGCAATTGCGTCTAAATGAATATCCCAGTCTCGTTGATCCGACTTTATATACGAGCGAATAGCGGATAAGATACGACGATTCACTCGCTCAGAAGCGTTGGATTGTGGCGTATATTTAGGAGTAGTAAGGTGTTTTACACCGTATTTAGAGAGTAACTGATGGAATTGAAGGGATATAAACTGTTTACCATTGTCGGTTAAAATGGTTTCGAGGACAGAGAATAAATTAAATACTTGACCTTCAACGAATTTAACCAAATGCGTTGGCATTTCTTAAAGCTTGGAGCAACACGAAACGAGAATATTTATCTAGCACGATCAATATATATGCATGACCACGCTTGGTTCTGGGATATGGGCCCAAAAAATCTAAGTAAAGCCATTGAAAAGGTTCTACCACTTCCTTGAACGCTCCCATGAATGGCCGAGTTGAGTAATTTATTGGCTTAGAGGTCTTGCAAATAACACAATCCTTTACATATCTTTTGACGTCACTTGCTATATGAAACCAAAAGAAATATCTCTGCAACCTTTCTAAAGTTTTCGCGTAACCGAAATGAGCCGAAAGATGTTGAGAATGGGCTTGATCCATTAGTTGATGTTTCAGGGATTGAGGGATTACTAGCTTCCATTCTGGCAAATCTGTGTCACAAACTTTAGTCCCATATGACGGACAAATAAGCAGCTTATTGTCCTCTAACCGTAAATTGGAATCGTTAGCCGTTCGCAGATTCTGGTATCTGGCTATTTGATCACGATATTCTTTGTCCGACAAGAATTCGGAGGCGTTTAAATTGATATGTAACGGTAAGTCCATGATGCTTAAATTGTTTGTAATGGTTTCATCCACATCCAACCGAGACAACGCGTCCGGGACAACATTTTGAGAGCCTTTTCTATGTTGTATCTCAAAATCGTACCCTTGCAATTTCAAGCTCCAGCGAGCCAATCTCCCCGAAAGGTCTTTTTGGGACATTAACCACTGGAGACTTGAATGATCGGTGATAATTACGAAATGAAACCCTTCGATATAGGCACGAAATTTTTTGATGCTTAAGATGACAGCATAACACTCCAATTCGGTTACGGAGTAATTCCGTTGGGTTTTATTTAATTTTTTTGACATATAGGCTATCGGAAATTCCTCATCGTCTTTGCCTTTTTGAAACAGCACGCTACCAACTCCCGTGGAGCTAGCATCACACTGTACAAAAAAGGTCTTATCAAAATCGGGATTTCGTAAAACTGGCGCGGTGACTAGCGCACGTTTCAGGTAATCAAAAGCGTTTTGAGCCTCATCGTTCCAGACACATTTTTCCCTTTCTTCAGCAGTTCAGTTATGGGAGCACTAATGGTAGCGTATTGAGCAATAAACCGCCGATACCAACCGGTGATGCCCAAGAATCGGCGTATTTGTTTTAACGTTTTAGGTACAGGATACTGTTCAATTGCTGAGATTTTCTCCGGGTCAACCTTTAAGCAACCGTCACCAACGATATACCCGAGGAACGTGATTTGTTTCAGAACAAACTTGCTTTTGTTTACATTGATGGTGAGGTTAGCTTTCTTTAAACGCCACGCAACCTCTCGAAGCAATGAAAAGTGCTCCTGTATACTAGCAGACGTGATTAGAAGATCGTCCAAGTACACAAATATTCGATCTTGCAGATGAAAAGGTATCACCTGATGCATCAGACGACACATACGGAATGGCATTACGCGAAAATGGTACAGCGGTCGCTCTTGCACGGTAAAAGCTGTATACGGTCTCGAATTCTCGTCTAAAGGAATTTGCCAAAAGGCATTCTTTAAATCCAAGCTAGATATAAATCTGGTCTGATCTAGTCGTCCTAATAGTCCTTCAATGAGGGGCAACGGATACGCGTCCTTAACCGTAACGGCGTTCAACTTACGCGCATCCAGACACAGTCTAACTTTCCCACTGGGCTTCTTTATTAGCGTTACGGGAGAACACCAACTACTGCCACTCACTTCAATCACTCCCAGAGCTAACATACGGTCTAATTCTTTGTTTATGTCAGCTTGGATAGCTGGTGACACTGCGTAATACCGCTGCTTAATAGGAACAGCCGATTCGACCTCGATGTCCGGCCTAACCCAAGTGAGTCTGACGATGGGAAGAGAGCAATAATTTCGTTTAATTCAGCCCGAAGCTTGTCGGGTAAGTAATGATGATTAATATCGGTTGAACTCTCGAGAGGCTGATATAAATCATTGACAATGGAGGGAGCTATCCCAAATTCTTTCCAAAAGTCTATACCTAAATATAAACTTTGTTGTAAATCAGGTGCTGCAATATGGATTCGGATAATTTTAGTTTTATTCAAGTAGGTGACAGGAAGATTAAAATGCCCGAGTATTACATTCTTCTGCCCATTAGCGGAGCAAACGTATGATGACAACCGATGAAATTTATACGACCGAGCTGATAGATTCCAGAAAATCCTGAGAACCTGAACCCAACACACTAATATTTGCGCCACTGTCCAACAATCCTCGCATATTACGACCAGCTATCAGAACATCGGCGTATGGCCTGCCATCGGCTTCATTTGGTATAACAGATTCGATGCATTTGACTTTGATCTTACGTCTTTTATAAAAATATTGAGAAGTTCGACTGAAAGAAGGCATTGTAACCTGCGACGTGCCCGTAAGATGGTCAGGGGCCCTGATTATTGTGGAATTTGCATTATACGAGAACGGGATTATTGAGCTGGACGGTTCGAGGATACCGTCTCGGCTGGGGTTATTGTAATCCTCGGGATGGTTTTGGGTGACATGACCTTTTGGAAATGTGGTTGCCCAGTCGCGCGCATTTCCGTATTCAAGTTTCCCGATTTTCCGGCATTGCATTTATGACAGTTGGGTTAAAGTACATTTTCGCTTCCACAACCATAGCAAAAAATGTGAGATGGCGGAGTGGGGCAATTTTGATAAACGTGACCTATGTCGTAGCAATTCCAACAAATAAAGTTATTATTTGCAGCGTCATTAATTTTGACGTTAGGTACAGGTTTTGGTCTAAGTCCAGATTGAACAGATGGAACATTAACGTAGGCCGGTCTCTCCTTTTTGGTCAGTTGGTAAGCCTCAAGATGGTTTTCATGATATGAGGGAGCTGCCAATTCAACTGGATTGCCAAAATAATCAAGTTCATTGATGGATTTTTTATTCAGTTGAAGAAAATTTTCAGGGCTGTATCCATTTCTAACCCAGGTTTGTTCCCAACTGACACAGGCGGCAATGAGTTGATCTATCACTTATCTTTTTATCCGACATCTGCAAATGAAACTGCAGACCGGGCCTCATATGCTTTTTAACGTATCTTAATAATTCATTTTCAGAAATTGCCGTAGGAGATTTAATTGCAATTTTCAGTAATGCGCTATAAAAATCATAAAAGGACTCTTTTGGCAAGCGCTGTTTGCGATTTTCTAATTCCTGAAGAATATCATCTTCAGTTGCGTAACGTTGAAACCTACGTATTAATTCAGCGCGCAATTGAGCCCACGAAACTAAACCGTTTCTTTCCAGGAAAAGCCAATACCATTCTAGTGCCTCTCCCTTGAGGAGAGCACCTAATTCTTCAACCAACGAAACCTGCGAGGCGTTATATCGCACCGCAGACCGTTCTACTCGGTATAAAAATCGATCTATATCTGTTTTTTCCGTGGAGGAACCGTCAAAACATAAATTCCATTTATGCAGATGTTTATAGGGAGAATTGGAATATCTAAAATCGTCGACTGCAGAAGGAGGAATTTGAGACCACATATTAGCTTTAGGAACTGCTGATTCGGAGTTACCTTTAATCTCTTTATGACTGTGTCCATGACAGAGTTTAGAGGGAACTTCCATACTGGTGGATTGAGGTTCGGGTATCGAATTATCCTCCGTTAACGTATTCTGATTCGGCTTCGGTATGCGCTCTTCCGTGAAAGAATTACCATATAGTAACAAACGCTCGTCTATAATTTTGAGTAGCGTATCTAATTGGTCGTGTTCCATGCTAGGAATATCCTTCTGTACCACTTGTGTGAATTCTGCTACAGAAACACTGGTACGGCAATCTTTAGATGAAGAAGCTGTATTAAGGTTTACACCAGGGGTATGGGTAAGTGCGGTCGGTTGGAATGAAATTTGCTTAGGCACTATAGATAGCGCTGAAGTGTCAACTGGTGCGAGCACACCGGACTTTTTCTTCGTAACAACCCCGATTGAGTCGGATTTTGCGTCTAGGCTGTAATCTTTGAAAGCAGGGGCCGTATCAACGGTTGCGAGGAAAGTTTGAGCAGATGCGGCTGGGGGAACTGAAATTTGTTTAGACCCTAACGCTTGAACGGTAGTGTCGACAGGCACGACCATAACAGGTTTATTTTTCGTATCGACCTCGGTTGCATCGGATTCAGACTCGAGTTCTTCTTCCGTAGGTCCTGGAATATTATTAACCTCTAAGGTTTTGTTAAACGATGTTTCTCCGTCAGCCTCGTCAAATTCATCCACATACCATTTCTGCAAACATTCTCTCAACGAAAAAATTATATGTTTTAATTCGGGAATTTTCTCTTTTATGGAGCGCGAACGAGATATTCTAAGTATTCTACCTTCTACGTGGAGCATTCGAGACAAAATTTTACCATGTTCGTCTTTGTTCGTTGCATTCTCTAAATCTTGAATGGCGCTTTTGAGACTTTGTAATTTAGCTTTGCATTTCACAATTTCCAATTTCGGATTTTTACGGGCCGCCTCATGAGCGCGAGTAGGAATTAGAACGGGGACTTGTTGTTCCGAAATTAGTTGTTCTTTCAGTAGGGTATATGTCTCTAAAGCCGTTCCATGGAGATTGCGAATTTCAATTTCAATCAGAAATTCGTCGTGCATTAAATGATCCAAATTCATAGACATATTTATTGGTTATGTAAATTAAAAAGAAATTGTGTAGAATAAGCTAAACGTAAAATTCAACTACACGGGGTAATTCAAAATTCTTAGAAATATAAACTTAAAAAATTATCAAATATATACTAGAAATAATTAGAGAAAAGGTAATTTGGGACAAAGAAATAGAACACAAAAATAACAGATTAATTATGATTAACTTCCATACACCGGTACAAAAGAAAATGATGAAATATATTAAGTATCGAAAATTCGCAGTAAAAAAAAATGGTTCTTGAATGAAAATATAATACATAAAGTGAGTGAAGATCAAAGACGGGAAACGATGAACAGGGTCTCAAAAAAAAAATATTGACAAATAAATGTGCAGAATTATTGGTAACATGAAAAAAAAAATTACAAGTTCAGACACTAAAAAGCATATGAACCCAAGCGTTAACTGATCAAAATTAAATTTCGGTTACTTGACACCAGACATAAGAAATCAGATTTAGCTAAATTAAATAACTCGAAAGAGGAATAATTACGCGAAATACAAATAACCGCACTTTGATCAAAGTTACCAACAATAAAAAAATACATCTACACGTGAACAAACGCATTGATCAAAACTTTATGTAAGGAAAATATGCTAGCGTGTAGAGGTATATTTTAACGGTATATTCAAACATGATTATTTCTGACGTCGTAAATCAGAGACCAGAAGTCGAATATCAACGCGATCATGTGTGAATATTATTATTCTGCAATCCATTAGACAACGGATCTAAAAGTACAAACGAAAAAATTTAGCTACGTTACGATTAGTTAAATACCTTTCCAATTGCATGTTAACAAACACATTAATCAAAACTTTAAAAAAAGGAATATATAGGCGCACGCAATGGTAGGTCGCTACATCATCACAGGATTGCCTGCCATCGTAATCAAAAGACACCAAGGTCGAATATCGATGCGATCATGTGTTGATGCTTCAGCAAAATAAGTCAACGGTTAAAGGCTGAGAAGTTAGTTAATTAAATTTTAAAATTGCATAAAAAAATAACCGTTGCTTAAGAAATTATAATAACAGAAGGTTATCCTAATTGAATTGAAAGCCTTATATTTGGGCGCCATTTGTAACGACCGACTAATCGATCGAATACAAAAATTATCATGTAACATGTCTGAGCACAGCTTTTCCGGCTACGGACTCAGGGTAAATGGGGGGATTCGTAAAATTCAGACACATTACACGACCTATCAGCTGTGCTATGATATTATGGAAACACCTGTCATCATTCCACCATTCTTCACTTCACTCACGATTATCAAAAAGAATTAGTACATGGTGGTTAACGTAATCCTAACTGATAGTTCAATACCGAATTGATAAACCCATACAAATATATATAGCGCGAAAACACCTCTACCAAAATTAAATTATACAAAAATTTCAAGACAAACAAATTTTACAATGTGCGATAATAAAATGAATAGAAAACAATAAAATATCTGAATCATGAAGCTACGTATTAATTGAATAACATTAATGTTTTTAAAGTTAAAATTGATTACAAAAATTTATTACCGTACGGTCCACGTTGGTGTTTTTTTCCTGTTGAAATCTCAGGTCCTCTTGTGTATTCCAAACAGCTTACGGCACCACATTCAATGAAAATAATCAGCTCTTAGTTTTCCCAGTAAATACGGTTTCTTACTATACTCCCGACCAACGGCATCCAACAGTCCACTATCACTTCTAGCCTTAACGTTGTCAATAGGCGGTTAGACACAAACTCGCCGACAAGGTATCGTTTATTTACGAGCGTTTATTACGTTTTACGTTTATACCTCAAGATTTCGATTTTTAAGACGTTCTGCATACAGATTGTAGGGTAAACGACTGATAAAATGAGAGTCGTTTCGAAAGTTCTTCTCAACACACAGAAAAGTACGAGGGTGTTTTCAAATAATAAACACTCACAACCAATTTTATGCTATCGTTACAATTCAAATTTTATTCACTGTCAATTTTTAGTTTAATTATAACTTTTAAATGTTTGTTGCAATATACATGTTTAGGTTTATAATAGTTTTATTTTATAAGTACACTTTTAGATTTTTTTTTTTTGTTTTCGAAGTTAAGTATAACAAATTGTTTAGTATTAAGCGTGGTTACATATTTATCTAGTTTTAATTATTTAATGTTTTTCGGATATAAATAATTGTATGTATTCTCCTCAACCTTTTAAACTAACAGTTTCACAAAACTACACCACATACTAATTTTAATAGATTTTGCCTAAGTTGGCTTAATAATTAATTTTACTTTTAATTTTAAATTTTGGGTAAATTAATTTATTTATTTTAAAATATTTGCAGCGGACAACCACTTGATTGCAAATTTCGATACCAAATGCCCAGTTTTTTTAAACCCCATCAAAAAAATCAGACCGAAAATTTTTTTATGTTCTTTCTACCCGCCCAAACCATCTTTTCCGCTATTCAAAATATTTCATACGCGTAAACAAAAATATGAATTACGGTTAGCTTATTAACAAAATATAATTTTTTTTATGCCGGGGAGATCAACCCAAATTTTAGAGCTTGTGCAATCAATTCAACTGAATTGTTAACCGAGTAAGCCGAAAAGAAATAAGTATGACAATTGAAAAAATTTATGAAACCCTTACATAGCTTGTAGGCAGGAGCATTGCAATACGCTACTATTGGTCTAATCAAAATGCCTTCTTTATGGATTTTTGGTAAACCATAAAGGATCGGGGCAGATGGATTCATGACAGAGTACTTCCAACCAGTTCCATCAAATAACTTCTGGCGTTGGTTGATACACTTACTAACCGAAGTCTTAAAAGACTTAGTTGGATCTCTGCCAAGCTCTATTGGTTTACTTTCTGTAATAAAATAAGAAATTTTATTGCAGTAATCGACTTTTGTGAGCACGGTAATTGTATTGCATTTATCCGCTTTACACGCTATAAGGTCATGGTAACGTAGTTTTTTCTTTATCGCACCAATCACTTTGGAGTTAGTATTATTAGAAGCAGCAGAAGAAGAGAATGGTGGAGTAGAAGAGTTATCAATACCTTTCTTTATTTGTAACGCACACACTGATTTTATTTGGGTTATCTGGCCAGATAAGGCTGTTTCGGCATCTACAGCCAGATTTTCGAATGATCGAAGGTCGATTTTGTTTGGCGTAGGGGCAAAATTCACTCCGTTGCTAAGCATTTGCACCTCTGTATCACGGAAAACGACTAAGGACAAGTTCTTAAAACGTGGATAAAATTGGAAATCAGACGAACCACTATTACCTCTACGGTTAAATGGATAAGCCTTATCTCGCAACACATCCAGTTTAGCTTTTTGTTTCACATATTGAATATGTGAAATTTCAGCTACATCTGCACGGACTATTTTGTCCAGCCAATCGAACTCAACAGAGTGCAAACGAATTGCTAACTCAGTGTGAACAACTTTAAGATGGAGATATAAGTTGTTCCTGGTAGCATACCCTTTACGCAGCTCGTTATCCCTCCAGCTACAACGCGCTAGATTGATAGCTCTTCTTCCCTCCAAAGATTTACTATTGCATCTAATGTTAGTATAGTTAGGAAGCAATTTTAATTTTTTACAACGACTATTAAACCATATTTGATTATTATTATAACAAATTCTTACCAACAAACGACGATAAATTACGGCGAGGGTGGCCAAATCTGCCAACTTAATACTTTTTACGCTATTTGCCGTAGGCACTTGGCGAAACACACTTATACTTAATAAACACATTTTTATTAATCACTTGTATTTTGTTTCGCAGAATATTTTGAATATTTTTCAAAAAGTTTAAAAAATCACTTCATCGATTTCGACTTGTTAGGTCATCATCAGGAATATCTACTGATTTGTATTAGTAAAAATTTTGTTATATAGTAGAAAAAAGCAAAAAATAAATAAAAATAAAAGAAGGAGGGAAAAAATAAAAATTAATCTACGGATCGCGCAGGTAGGCGATGAGTCATAGGTTGAGTAACAAAATTCAAGGTATATTATTGCGTACGTGAGAATAGAACAGGGCGGGGTCTGTAATTGGTGAGAACCGGATTTCTCTCTGTTCTGTAAACGTCTGCCTTTGGGTTGTATATGTAATATGTCTAAATTGTTCAAGCTAGCTGTATGATTTTCTGAAGTTAAATGGTTATGGAAAGTTTATTGATTGCAACCAGATAAATGTTTTTTAGCTCTAACTCCAAAATTGCGCCCAGTCTGACCAATATAGGAGAAACTACAATCATTGCAATTAATCCTATAAACGCCAGATTTGGAAAGGCGATCAACTCTAGCTTTAATGTTAAAAATCATTTTCTTTATTGTGTTATTAGTATAAAAAGCAAAACTAATATTGGTATAATTGGACACGATGTTGCTAATCCGTTGGCTCGTTTTTCCTATATACTCTAAGCGACGCCAATTTTCCCGCGTTGAACTGTCCGGTGGATAAATACCCGTTAGAGTTTTACGCTTTAGCTTTTTATTTAATAACTTTAATATAGTCCTAGTTGCATATCCGTTATTCGTTGCTATTTGAAGGTGTTAAGCTCAGTGTTATAATTTGAATTTGACAGAGGGATGTTTATTAGTCTATCTATGAGTGAGTGGAAAGCTGACATTTTAATATTATGGGGATGGTTTGAAGGACTAAATGTGTTTATTAAGTATAAGTGTGTTTCGCCAAGTGCCTACGGCAAATAGCGTAAAAAGTATTAAGTTGGCAGATTTGGCCACCCTCGTCGTAATTTATCTTCGTTTGTTGGTAAGAATTTGTTATAATAATAATCAAATATGGTTTAATAGTATTTGTAAAAAATTAAAATTGCTTCCTAACTATACTAACATTAGATGCAATAGTAAATCTTTGGAGGGAAGAAGAGCTATCAATCTAGCGCGTTGTAGCTGGAGGGATAACGAGCTGCGTAAAGGGTATGCTACCAGGAACAACTTATATCTCCATCTTAAAGTTGTTCACACTGAGTTAGCAATTCGTTTGCACTCTGTTGAGTTTGATTGGCTGGACAAAAAAGTCCGTGCAGAAGTAGCTGAAATTTCACATATTCAATATGTGAAACAAAAAGCTAAACTGGATGTGTTGCGAGATAAGGCTTATCCATTTAACCGTAGAGGTAATAGTGGTTCGTCTGATTTCCAATTTCATCCACGTTTTAAGAACTTGTCCTCAGTCGTTTTCCGTGATACAGAGGTGCAAATGCTTAGCAACGGAGTGAATTTTGCCCCTACGCCAAACAAAATCGACCTTCGTAGATGCCGAAACAGCCTTATCTGGCCAGATAACCCAAATAAAATCAGTGTGTGCGTTACAAATAAAGAAAGGTATTGATAACTCTTCTACTCCACCATTCTCTTCTTCTGCTGCTTCTAATAATACTAACTTCAAAGTGATTGGTGCGATAAAGAAAAAACTACGTTACCATGACCTTATAGCGTGTAAAGCGGATAAATGCAATACAATTACCGTGCTCACAAAAGTCGATTACTGCAATAAAATTTCTTATTTTATTACAAAAAGTAAAGCAATAGAGCTTGGCAGAGATCCAACTAAGTCTTTTAAGACTTCGGTTAGTAAGTGTATCAACCAATGCCAGAAGTTATTTGATGGAACTGGTTGGAAGTACTCTGTCATGAATCCATCTGCCCCGATCCTTTATGGTTTACCAAAAATCCATAAAGAAGGCATTCCGATTAGACCAATAGTAGCGTATTGCAATGCTCCTGCCTACAAGCTATGTAAGAGTTTCATACATTTTTTCAATTGTCCTACTAATTTCTTTTCGGCTTACTCGGTTAAGAACTCGGTAGAATTGATTAACAAAATTCAAGACGTCGACATTCCGTTACATTCAAAACTAGTTTCATTTGACGTTGCCAGTCTTTTCACTTCTATTCCAATTAATACTTTGTCCCAAATAGTTTGTAATTACTTAGATAGGGATGTTGTAGATGAGAGCTTACGTCGTGAACTGAAGTTAGTTTTTGAGACTTGTATTAAACAAAATTATTTCTGTTTTGATAATAAATATTTCAAATTTGCTGATGGTCTACCCATGGGGTCCCCTCTGTCACCTTTGTTGGCTGAAATTTTCATGAATTTCTTCGAACAAATGGTCATATCAAATAACAATCCTTATTTTCGTCATATAATCTTTTGGTATAGATATGTTGATGACATATTATGTCTATGGAATGGAACTGATAGACTGTTAGACTCTTTCCTTACTTGGTTAAATTCTCAATATCCTACCATTGAGTTTACGTTAGAAAAAGAAGAAAATAAATGTATTAATTTTCTAGATATAACAATAACCAGGATTAATTCTACTTTAGACTTCAAAATTTATCGGAAACCCACGTATGCACTGAAAAAAATTTTGAGCATTATATTTATGAATCTCGTTCATTAAATCAAATTCATACTATTTATGTCAAATTCATCACATTGATGCACATAACCAAAAAAAATAAATTTGTCGTAAAGATTATTGCGTTAATAGTAAGAATCGAAATCATTAACTTTTATTAAATTTATTTAACGTAGCATAATATAATTTATTCATAATAGTTATGAATTTGTCGTTAAAATTTAGACCATATGAATTTGTTAGTAATAATTATGAACAAGTTCATAGTTTAAAGATTTAATATTAAATTTTTTAATATTACGATGGTTCAGTAGATCACAAGAAATAAGTTTTAATGTTTGTGAACAAATGAATAGTCTTTACAATTTTTACGTTTTATTGAAGTTTCCGATTGTAAAATTCTTAAAAATCAAACAAAAAAAGGACGCTTACTCCATTTTGCATTTTTTTCAATCATTGTAGCATTGGCATGACGTCTAAACAGGTTGAAAAAACTTATTTGTTAATTTCAATTTTAATAGTAATTTTTTTTTTATAATTGTTAATTCAATGTGATTGTTACGAGTGCGCATGAGTTACGTTCCACTTCATCCCTGTAACCATCGTATAATATCATCATACAATGCAGTTATAAAATATCATCATTGCAACCATCGTATAATATCACCATACAATGTAGCACTGTAACCATCGTATAATATAATCATACAATGTAGTTGCAAAATATGATTCGATCTTATATTCTTATTAGTCAAAACAAAATGTAATGTGATTCTAAAATAATGTAAAGTGCATCGCACTTAAATAAAAGAACACATATTGATGATTCGACATAATGTAATATATGATTCGAACTAAAAGTAAATGTGTTTTGGTAGCTATGTATAATCAAAACAAACATCTGAAACGAAGAAAAACTCTGTATTAAAAATGTATTATTATTATAAATATTTATAGTATATCATTGTTACTTATCTTTAATTCCATTCAAGATACGAGCTAATATCTGAAATAAACAAATTTGATTAATCAATTATTAAAGTAAAATATAAAAACTACTTAGCTTTATAATGTACTGATAATCCGGTAGTGTTTACATAAACTGACATTTGCATTATATAATTTCAAACTGCAATATCGATTATTATTTAATGTTTTGTATAATGCCATCTGTGAGTCATAAGTTCATTTATCAAGTTTACTAACCTTTTAGTACTTAAATTTGTAATTTTATAATTTAATATAGCTTAATAATTTTAATTTCAAATAGTTAGTAGTTAGCGTAAATAACTTTAGTATTGCAAAAATAAATATAGCTCGGTCACTTTTTCATCGACCGGAAACTAGACAACACCAGCATTTTTATAAGCAAATAATTATTATAATAAATTAAAGACAATAATTCTAAGTTGTGCATTTTATTGTTGAGTTCATCAGCCAATTACCCGTGATCTACTTGTGGAAATATAAATTCCTGGTGCAACAGGAAAACATTGGTCCTTCGAGCCGGATCGTCCGGCGCACAGAATAACAGCAGCGGATTTAGCTATACGGAATTATACAGCAGCAAAACAGCAATCCACAAAGCAGCAATTTAAAGGAGCCAAAAAGCAGCAATTCACGGGATAATTTCGAGATTTAACAACGGTGGAAATAGCGGTAATCGGAAAATTGAGAAGCACGCGGACAAAACAGCTAAGTACACACGTTTTTTCACTATCAATAAAGCCAAATATATTTCAAAACACGTTTTTTATTACTATATTTCTTAACATTAAATTAAATATATCAGCATTATTTGTACTATCCGCCTTTGGTGTAAATTTAAATTGTGTTCGGCGTTGAACTTTTTAAGCACAGTTATTCCTATTAAGTAACTGCTATTTGTGAACTTTTAGTGCCTGAAACGTGAAAATTATACTCTTATTAAAATCGTTTCAGTGCATTTATTTAATATTTACACAAAAACATACAAAAGTGAATTAAGTGAACAGTGATAAAAGTGTAGTATAATAAGGAACTTTATACGTGTTTGAAGAACAAAAGTGAAAAAACGTGATGTCCGAATTAGACAGTTTGAAAAGGCTACGAGCCAATGCCAAAAGCAGCATGACGAAAGTGTGAGTGAGTTATATAGTGATAGTGTTTCGGATATAGAACAGCTCAAAACTAGAGCAAAGCGCGCTCAAGAAATATTCGACACATTCATGAATATCGAAGAGCAAATAATTCGGTGCAATGCAACGGAACCATCTGACCTTGGTCCGTTTGAGGAAAATTACTATACAGTTTTGTCCGGCCTCAACTCGTGGATTAAGAAAAGGAGTATTTCGGAGAGAGTAACGGTGCCTAATGATACGATGAATCAATCACAAAATTTTGGAGCAGATGTAAAGTTACCAAAAATAAATATTCCTGTCTTCACTGGTGAATACAAAGAGTGGCAGACATTTTTTGACTTGTTTTCATCAACCATACATGAAAAGGAATATTTAACTTCGTCACAGAAATTTCAGTACCTTAAAAGCTTTTTACGGGGTGACGCGGAGCGATTCTTGCGCAATACGAATGTAACGGAATCGAATTATAATGAAGCCTTAGTAAAGCTGATCAAGCGGTACGACAAAAAACGTCACACAATTATGTCGCATATCGAAGCGTTTTTAAAGCAGCCGTCAATTAGTGTCCCAACTGCAGCTAACATTCGTTCTTTGCTTGATATATCGGATGAAGCACTTCGTGGCCTCAAATGCTTAGGCACGAAAGCAGAACGTCGAGATCCTTGGCTGATATATATTCTGCTGAACAAGCTTGATACTGAAACTCAGGCTTTGTGGTCGCAACAAAATATCGAAGACAAAGATTTTCCCACACTAACCGAATTTTTTGAATTTTTAGAAAATCGAACAGATGCATTAGAATCTTTGAAGGCGTATACAACGAAGAAGTCCACATCAGCTCCACCGACGAAAGCCGTTAAAGCAAATACATTTTCTACGACAGCTGTTAGCAAATCTACACCACCATCATGTCCGTTGTGCAAAACAGATGATCATAAACTTTTTGATTGTGATAAATTCAAAGCAATGACTGTGGAGCAGGAACCATCAAAGAAGAGAAACGGTGCTTTAATTGTCTCAATCACAATCACAGCGTATACATGTGTAAGTCCCGAGGCAGATGTCATCAATGCCAGCGTAAACATCACACTTTGCTGCACGAAGAACAAAAAGCGAACAGCAGCTCAGCACAGCAAATTGGGTCTACCGAGTCAAAAGCAACTACATCCACAAAAGTTTATCAGGTGACTACATCGTCTCAAGTCGTATTACCTACAGCGATGGTAAAACTGAGGTGCAGCGATGGGAACGAAACCGAATGTAGGTCTTTGTTAGATACCTCATCACAAGAGTCATTCATCACGGAAGAATGTGCACAGAAATTAGGACTACAACGAGCAAATGGTCGAATGTTAATGAGAGGTCTTGGCGATACAAAACTTGGGCATTCTCGCGGAAAAGTCGTACTTTCAGTGCGCCCAATCAATAACCAGTATCCGCAGTTCGAAACAGAAGCATACGTCGTGCCAAAAATAGCATCATTAATTCCGTCTAACGACTTCGATCCCTTTAACTGCGAGCAACTGAATGGTTTGGTACTAGCGGATCCAAAATTCAATAAAAGAGGTTCAGTCGATGTTTTGCTTGGCACCGAAATATATTATAGCGTAACGGGAGGTAAGAGACTACAGCTAAATAACCATTTAGTAGCAGAGGAAACATTGTTTGGCTGGGTTTTGGCAGGCAGATTTGTAGAGCAAGAGGCTAATTTTGCCACATGTTTCAACATCCTCCTCGATATCGATGCATCCCTACGAGCATTTTGGGAAGTCGAATCAGTTCCGTCTATAGCAAAGTTATTTCCTGGTGAGCAAAAGTGTGAGGAATTATTCTCCAAGACCACTACAAGAAACACAGACGGTAAATTTATAGTGAAGCTGCCATTCTCCGAATCTCCAGTCGCAGTTGGATCATCATTTCATTTAGCCCAATGTCGACTCAAAGCAATGGAACGAAGATTTGAGCGAGACAATACATTCAAAGATCTTTATATTGACTTCATGAAGGAATATGAAGAAATGGGTCATATGGAAGAAATAGCAAGCGACCAATTAACAAAGCAGATGTATTATCTACCACATCATGGTGTCCTTAAAGCTTCCAGCTCAACCTCGAAGTTACGGGTCGTATTTGACGCATCAGCCAAATCAAATACTGGAAAATCACTAAACAACATATTACGAGTGGGTCCGGTAGTACAGTCATCGTTGATGGATATAGTTTTGCGCTTTCGCCAACATCAATTGTTTTGACCGGTGACATAGAGAAAATGTACCGTCAAGTGTTGGTCGATTCGGAAAGCGCTAAGTCCCAAAACATTGTCTGGAGAAGCAACAAGGAAACACCATATCGACACTATCGACTGAAAACAGTAACTTACGGCACAGCATCAGCATCCTTCCTGGCCACGAGATGTCTTAAAGAATTAGCCATATTAAACAGAGAGCAGCACGGCGCAGCAGCATTAGCAATATACCGAGACATCTACGTAGATGATTTGATGACAGGAGCTGATTCAAAGAAAGAGGTTATCAAATTAAAAACCGAGATTTCCAAAATTCTCAAATCAGCTAAATTCAATATGCGAAAGTGGGCATCAAATGATGAGGAAATTCGAAGAATATAATGTGGAAATCGAGACACAGCAAGCAGCCTAAAAATCGCGGTATATCCAGAGGAAACCAAGCTGTTGGGTTTAGAGTGGAGCCCTAAAACCGATCGCTTTTACTTTGCCACTAATTTTGAGGAGCGAGTGAGACATACCAAACGATCGATGTTATCGGAATCGAGCAAAATTTTCGACCCCTTGGGATGATTGGCGCCTACGATCGTACGTGTGAAAATATTATTCCAAAGTACTTGGTTGCAAAATATTGATTGGGATGACAAATTGCCAGCAGCAACGCGAGAACATTGGGTAAACATACTTTTAGTACTTAAATTTGTAATTTTATAATTTAATATAGCTTAATAATTTTAATTTCAAATAGTTAGTAGTTAGCGTAAATAACTTTAGCATTGCAAAAATAAATATAGCTCGGTCACTTTTTCATCGACCGCAAACTAGACAACACCAGCATTTTTATAAGCAAATAATTATTATAATAAATTAAAGACAATAATTCTAAGTTGTGCATTTTATTGTTGAGTTCATCAGCCAATTACCCGTGATCTACTTGTGGAAATATAAATTCCTGGTGCAACAGGAAAACAAAATGAATGTTAAGAAGATGAAATAAAATTAGATTTGTTAAGTTAGTTGATCGAGCCACAACAAAATAATTTTAATAAAATAATAAACTTATATAAAAGTTTTAGAATACAAAAATATTGTTAATAAAATAAATTTATATAAAAGTTTAAAATAAAAATATAACAGTTTTATTTCAAACCTATAATTGGCGCAGTTTGCAAAGGATTTTCGAAAGAAAAATCGGGTGTATACCAACAAAAAAAATCATTGTGTTATTGTTGTGCTAACTAAAATATAAACTTTTCTTGTGTTAAGTGTAGAAGTTTGCGTAACTAAATACGGTTCCGAGTGAATATCGGAATAAAAAGAATCTAACAAACAAGAACAAAAAGTGTTATAAAAGTGGAAAATCTACGTGGGCAACGACGTTTTTTTTCGGTACAATAATCGACAAGGGTATGCAGCTCCAACTATTAATATCGGTGATCTACTGGTAAGTCATTTTCATTATACATATCTTTGTAATTTTGATAAGGTGAAATTCCCAAACCGATATTAAATTTTTTTTTTTTGTGTGTGATCAACTAACAAATTCTCCCGGCCAACCCGGTTACGTTCAAAATAATAATTCAGTCTAATATCCAGCGAATATGGATATATAGATTAAACAATTATAACTTATATTGTATATGTACAACAAGAAAGAAAAAATAAATCCAAATCGGGAAATTATTAGATTAAAATCAATTGAAGAATTAGAAAGACTAACAGCAAGGCTAGCTAATTTAGAATTAAAAAAAGTAGATACGAATATAAAGTTTAAAATGGATCAAGAAATTCAGGAAAAATATGATTATTTGATAAAAAGGCTTAAAGTCCCAGATATAGTAAAAGAGATCCCACCCTTCGACGGTAGCGACAGAACTTTACTACATTCCTTTATCGAAAATTGTGAAGAGGTAATAAACTTATGCAAAGATGTAGATAAGACGCCTATGGCATCTGTTATTTTACGTACAATTCGTAATAAAATTAAAGACAACGCTAATAATGTATAGAATACTATGAACACTAAACTTGAATGGAAGTATATAAAGGACAACCTAATACTTCACTATTCAGACAAACGAAGTGAAGTTTCTTTAATTCGAGACCTTCACAATATTACACAGAATTATGATAATGTCGAAACATACTATTCTAAAATAATAAATATATTATCAACATTAATCAATTGGATAAAAATTAACGACAACGACGTTAATATTATTAATCATAAGACTACACTTTATGAAAACATGTGTTTAAATGTTTTCCTAAGCGGCTTAAAAGAACCAACAGGTTCAATTATTCGTGCTAGTAGACCTACCACACTAGCAGAAGCCTACAGTTTCTGCCTTGTAGAACAAAACATTTACTATATTAAATCAAATAAAAATATTCAACATTCAAATCCGGTTAGGAAGGAGTTTAATAAAATAACCCAGGATAAATTTTACCCTCAATATAACAATAACTATAGACAAACAACTCCAAGTCAACCCCAAAATTGGAATAAACCAAAGCCAGATGCTTTCAAACCACCACAATTCAATATTCCCCACAGAAAATATGAACCAATGGAGGCATCTACCATAAAATCAATTCAAAATAAAATACCTCAACGGTACCCGAACAATTCAAATTGGAATAAACTAAAATTTCGACAAAATCACGTATTCCAATCGTACGGCCCTCCAAAGTTTAAGTCAAAAGAACTTTTTAATGTAAATGAATGTGAAAATGGCAATCCTAATTTATTTCAAGAACCAGATTCAAATTTGGAAGACCTAATCGAAAATTCCGATGATTTCCCAAATTATGAGGAAGAAGCAATACTAGCAAACCAGGATTTTCAGGAAGAGGCCTCGGACTAGATTATATATTTCATGGAGAGACTAATTTGAGCCTCTTACCATATATAAAAATAAAAAACACACCAAATTCGACTATTAAACTTTTAATCGACACAGGGTCAAATAAATCCTTTATTGATCCCTCACTAATTGAATCTTGTCAAATAAAAAAGGTTAATCCAATTATCATTAAATCTGTATTCCACGAACACAAAATAAATTCTAAGGTAATAATTGCAGATATTAAAGAATTTAACTCCAAAATCAGTACAGAATTCTATCTATTTAAATTTCATCCATACTTTGAAGGATTAATTGGTATGGACACACTTCAGAAACTTCAATCCAGTATAAACCTTCCAGACTCAACATTAGAAGGGGAACATTTTCGAATCCCAATTCATTTTCAAGAAAATTTAAAAAATAATATGATAACTTTACAACCTTTTGAGAAAACATTTGTATCATTCCCTGTAACCACAAATGATGGAGACATTTTCGTTCTAGAAACAATTTTAAATAATGATTTAAGAATAAGTTCTGGCATCTATAAATGTATTAATGGTCAAAGTAAAGTAGAAATTATAAATAACTCAGACCAAATGCAATATTTTAATATTACACACCCATTGAAGGTATCACCTTTAAGTAATTATTTGGAACTAAATAATTGCTCCGTAAATAATTTTTACGAACCTATACAAAGTTTAACAAATATTTACGATTTGATCAATACTGATCACATGAATTCGGAGGAACGAAAAATCGTAATGAAAATTTGTAGAGATTTCGAAGATGTATTTTACAAGGAAAACGATCAATTGACTTTCACAAATAATGTTAAACATAACATTGAATTAACCAATAGTAAACCTATTTTCACAAAAACTTACCGCTACCCATATATCCATAAAAATGAAGTACAAACTCAAGTTAAAACTTACTGAATCAAAAAATAATTAGACCTAGCCATAGTCCATGGTGTAGTCCAGTTTGGATTGTGCCAAAGAAAATAGACAACTCTGGCAAACAGAAATGGCGAATGGTAATTGACTATCGTAAATTAAACGAAGTAACAATCGAAGACCGTTATCCCATTCCAAATATAACGGAAATCTTAGATAAATTGGGGAAAAGCATGTGTACGACGTCGCCACAGTACACCACAATTCGTTTAATTGTTCTCGTTCACAAGAATTGGTTTAACTTATTTCTGCTGCCGTAAAATACGCAATTACCAAATTAGACGACAGGAAAGTATTCTGCTGCCGTAATGATATGCACGCACAAAAATCGACGACAGGAAAGTCTTGCTCCAGCACCAAAAAAAACTATTGTTTTAATTTTAAATACCGATCTTTATTGTAATTTGTTATTTGATGTTCACTTATCGGCTGGTGGTACAAGAAGAAGCCAAAAAAACAAAAGCAATAATTTTTGACACAACAAATAATACATCAATAATTCGTTACAATGTTCGTTACAATGTTACCAACAAAACAATATAAATTGAGCGAACATAGAACGGACTCACACAATAAATTGAGCTAACATGTTTTGGTTTTACATTACACATACATTGCAAGTTTTACTGCTGTCATTCATAACAAATATAATTTTCGTGTATGACATTTTGTTACAAAATCTAACAATTTGGTTTTCCGCTGCTTTCAGGTTCTGTGAACATTCTCCCCCCATTAAGATTAAAATAGAATTGTAATCTTAATCATCCAATAGTTTTATGATTTTTGATAGTGGACGTTTGAATACTGACATGGGCGTTTTAACAGTCACAACTCTGATGTGACCATCCTTACCAGGATGTGTGTTGATGATTCTTCCTAGCGGCCAATTACATGGGGGGTAATTTTCGTCTTTCAAAATTACCATATCACCGATTTTTATGTTTTCAGCTGGGTTCATCCATTTTTGGCGTTGTTGAAGTGTATGTAGATATTCTCGATTGAATTTTTTCCAAAACCGTAATGCTCGAAGTTGTATCTCATCCCATATACTGTTTACCCTCATGCCTTCTAATGTAAATGGTTCTGGTATACTTGTCATTGGGCTGCCAATCAGGAAATGGCCAGGTGTAATGGCCTCGTATGATGTGTCGTTATCGAACTGAGGTACTAACGGACGTGAATTGAGCACCGCTTCTATTTGACACAACAAAGTGGCCATCTCTTCGAATGTTAAATTAATGGCCCCGACAGCTTTCTTTAAGTGGGTCTTGACGGACTTGACACCCGACTCCCATAAACCCCCAAAATGTGGAGCTAGAGGAGGAATGAAATGCCATGTAATTGAATTAGTTGCTGCATATTTACCAATTTCCGTATGGAATTCATCTGAGGTAGTGGCCAGTAATATCTCACGCATTCCCCCGTCATGTATTGATGCCAGTCTCTTTAGTTTCTCCTGTGCCCCCTTAAAATTCTTTGCGTTGTCACTATATATATTGTCAGGAACACCCCTTCTACTCACAAATCGTTTTAAGCATGATATAAATGCATTCGTTGTTAATTCTGTCACCATCTCGAGATGAATAGCCTTCGTTGCGGTGCAAACAAACACTGCAATATACCCCTTTGAAAATTTGGCACCCCTGCCTCTTTTGCTTGCGATGGAAATAGGTCCGGCATAATCAACTCCGGTATTTACAAATGCTCGAAACCCTACTACTCTCGATTTTGGCAATTGGCCCATGATTTGATACGGGGTTGATGCCTTATACCGACGACAAATGACACACTGTCGTGTAACCTGGTTAGCTATGCTGCGCCCATGAACAACCCAATATTTTTGACGTGACATATGGAACGTTAATGCTGTGCCTGTATGTAAATTCTTTACATGAAGATATCTCATCAATAATCTGCTAAAATTGCTTGATTTTGGCAACAATATTTGGTGTTTTGAGTCGTATTCCAGAGCTGCATGTTTTAAGCGTCCGCCTACCCTCAGAATGCCTTCAGTGTCTAGAAAAGGTGACAATCGTTTTATTGATGACCTCGTAGATATCTCCTGATTTGTTTGTATTGCCTTGATTTCATCTCCGAAACACACGATTTGTACGTGTTTTATGATTGTCATCTCAGCATGGTTGAGCTCGCTTGTAGTTAAATATGGCATATTGTTTTAACTGCCTTTACCACCTCTGCATCTAGAAATAAATCGAAAAATTGTAGCTACCACACGAATCAACTGACTGAATGATGATTTTGAGTCTAATAATTTTTGCAGGACACTATTATCGTCGTTGTTCACTACCAGATTTACTGATACTCGTAACTCTTGATTTATGTGCTCGACTATGTTGACGTTAGGAGCATCCTTGTTGTTGTTGACTATATTGGTAGATTTGAGCCACACTGGTCCATGCCACCATAGATCATTAGTTATTAATTTTGCTGGATACTCTCCCCTGGAACATAAATCAGCAGGATTTTCCTTTGACTTGACGTGTCCCTAAATATTCCTTGGGCATATATTGATGATTTCCCTTACCCTATTAGCGATAAAAGGCTTCCATTTAGACGGATGTGCGCTGAGATATGCCAGTACAACTGATGAATCAGTCCACGCCTTCATCGTTTTTATAGGAATGTTTATTGAAGAAGAAACGGATTTCAATAATTTCGCCAATAAAAGTGCGCCACATAACTCCAGCCTAGGTATTGTTATAGTTTTAAGTGGAGCGACTCTCGTCTTTGATGTGACAATATTTGTAACAATCGTTCCATCTTTCTCTATACACCTGGTATAAACTACTGCTCCGTACGCGGTCTTGCTAGCATCACAGAATCCGTGAATCTCGATTTCACCATTACCCATCCACCTTGGTATTTTCAATTTGCGAAACTCTTGAAATTCAGATTGTAGTTTTCTCCATTTGTTCCGAATTTCAACTGGTAATACGTCATCCCAATCCAAGTTTTTTATCCATAATTCTTGGAAAATTACCTTTGAGATGATCAGACTCGGAGTGAGCCATCCAAGTGGGTCAAATACCTTTGATGCTTCTGATAAAAATCTTCGTTTTGTTAGCTCGCCATCGTCAAATTCCTCTACCTCGAATGTAAACGCGTCTAAGCTTGGAATCCATTTGACACCCAATAACTTCAAAGGGCTATCCCGATCGAATTCTTTAAAGTTTTCTGGATTTGGTTGATTCGGCATATCACAATTGTACACCCATTTTCGCAGTTCAAACCCAGCTGAAGTCAAAATTTTACTAACTTGGAACTTCAGTAATTTCAAATTTTCGATTGTATCCGCACCTGACAGGAAATCATCCACGTAAAAGTCGCTTATAATGGCCCTTGCTGCATCAGGATATTGCTTTAAATTCTCCAACCCTAACTCCTTCAAGCATCTAGTAGCTAGAAAAGGAGCGGACGTAGTTCCGTAAGTTACTGTATTTAAACAGTAATGGGTGATTTCTTGATCAGGATGTTCTCGCCATATAATCTGTTGGTATTGTCTATCTGGCTCTGCTATCCGTATCTGGCGATACATTTTTACAATGTCTGCCGCCATCACGTACTTAAATTTTTTGAATCGTAACAGTATGTCCCAAAGACTGGATTGCACGACTGGACCACATATTAAAATATCGTTGAGTGACAGTCCCGAACTCGTTTTGGATGATCCATCGAAAACTACGCGAACTTTGGTTGTCAAGCTGCTCAGTTTGACCACCGCATGATGTGGCAAAAAATAGGAATGATCGTTTACCGTTTCACCAGGCAACAGTCTTGACATATGGTTTAGATCTTCGTACTCTTTCATGAATCTCACGTACTCCGTTTTTAATTCTGGATTATGCGTTAGTCTGCGCTCAACAGACATAAATCGTTTCTTTGCAATTCCACATGAATAGCCTAATTTTCCTCTATTAGGTTTAAATGGAAGCTGTACAATAAATCTGCCACTGGAACTTCTCGTCGTAGTTTCTTTGAACAAAACTTCTGCCAGCTCGTTTTCCTTGCTTGTTTCTAGGCTGAGATCCACCTCTTCTAATTCCCAGAATTTTCTGAGAGTTTCGTCTACATCGGCCGATACGTTCAGACTGCTTGCGTGATTTGTCACATTGGTACTTCCGGATATAATGTAGCCGAAACTTGTTTTTACTGCAAACATGTTGTTGCCTAAGTCCTTGTGCCCATCTCTGACTGAACTTATAAATGCACTAGCACCAATCAATAAATTTAGTTTTGAAGTTCGATTGAAGCTAGGATCCGCCAGTTCAAGGTGCTTAATTTTCTCCAGCTGTTGGATCGGTACCTTGATATCTGGTAACTGTACTGGTAGTTTTGGTAGTATGAGCACATCAGTGCTTATTGATTCATTGTTTGAAAATCTGGAGCTAATTTGAACAGTAGCCCTCCCTCTGCTATACACATTGCTAGTACTGACACCTGATATTTTAACGTTGCAATTGGTTCTTGTTAATTGCAGTTTATTTGCTAACTCCTCATCGATGATAGTGACTTGTGACCCACTGTCTAATAGAGCACGACAAAACACTGAACACCCGCCACTACCTTGAATTTTTACTACCGCAGTTGGTAAAATTGATTGAATCACCGAAGTATTCAACTGCGCAATTATTTGATTAGATGCAGGTTCGATTTCAGGTTTTTCGATTTCCTTTGTATTCGACTGTATACTTTCACTAGCACAAAGTAACGTATTGTGCCTTCTGCCACACTTCTTACAATTTGAACGGATCCTACAACTTGCTGCTTGATGACCTTTCTTCAGACAACTAAAACATAACTGTTTTTCAGCTATTAAACTTCTTTTGTCAGTACTACTTAATTTTGAGAAGTCCTCACAGTTATAAAGAACATGCTCCTTTGAACAATACGGACATTGAATTTTAGCGATGACAGATGAAAGAACAACAGCCTTCTTGTGTGATGGTTTTTTATGGTCAGATAACTCAACTGTTTCCAATGAATTGACCCGCTTAGTTATAAATTCCAGAAATTCCTTTATGCTTGGATAGTCTTTGTCGTTTGCCAGTGCCCATGCTCGTTTGGTTTCAGTATCACATTTCTCCAGCAATAAATAAATCAGCCAACAATCTCTGTTTTGTGCTTCATCGCCCAATGCCTCTAATCCTCTAAGCACTTCATCCGTTACATCCGCTAAATCCCGTAGTTTTGAAGTAGCTCCACTATTGGTTGGTTGATTCATGAATTGTTTAATTAGGGTTGTAACAATCTGTTGTTTATTGTCGTATCGGCTAACTAACTTCTTCCAGGCACCTTCGTAATTCTCCTCTGTTACTAGTACATGTTTCAACAGTGATGCAGCATCATCTGTGAGATATCCCTTGAGGTATTTGAATTTATGTATTTTTGACAGCGATGTATTGTGAATTGTCACTTCAAATAAGTTTTTGAATGATGGAAAATCTGATATTTTTCCCGAAAATTTAGGTATCGAAATAGGCGGTAATCGAACATCCTCTTTGTGTATAAAACTTCGATCATGAAGGCCTTCCATTAACTCCCGTTGTTGTTCCGTAAATTTTGAAAATGACTCGTTAAATTCTTTATTCGGTAAAGTCTCCTTTGGCATCCTAGCCTTTATTTGTTCATATAATTTTGCCTTCACGGTTACGAATCTATTTTCTATTTCCAACATCTCTGAGTCTTGGTCCAGTAATGCTAATGCCGAATCTGCGTCGGCAAAATTAATGAATGCTTTGTCTAAAAGATCCATTCGCACCGTCAAAATATCCAATTGAGTATCCTTTTTGATACTGGATGCAAACGTTTCTGCCCGTGTAATAAAACCTTTTGCTTGACCACGTTTTCTATTAAGTTCCGGAACTAGCGCCATCTTGATGATTTGATTTAATGTCACTTTAGCACACAATTCACTTTCGTTCACAAAAAATTTATGTATTTTGATACGATAAAATTGACGACCGTACCCAAAATTGTTAAGATGGCCGATATATCGTCCACTTGCACGTGGTTATTCACCTTGATTGATCCGTAAATTTCTCGATACCTCGACTGTATTTTCAAATTGCGATAGACGTTTTGTATCGTAAATAGTTTTAATTATAATTTAATCGCAATATATTCGTGTTGCGAAACTAATATTTGTATAATATATTCTACAAACTATAACCGAATGTCACTGGCACATCCGGCTCGAAGGACCAGAATGTACGACGTCGCCACAGTACACCACAATTCGTTTAATTGTTCTCGTTCACAAGAATTGGTTTAACTTATTTCTGCTGCCGTAAAATACGCAATTACCAAATTAGACGACAGGAAAGTATTCTGCTGCCGTAATGATATGCACGCACAAAAATCGACGACAGGAAAGTCTTGCTCCAGCACCAAAAAAAACTATTGTTTTAATTTTAAATACCGATCTTTATTGTAATTTGTTATTTGATGTTCACTTATCGGCTGGTGGTACAAGAAGAAGCCAAAAAAACAAAAGCAATAATTTTTGACACAACAAATAATACATCAATAATTCGTTACAATGTTCGTTACAATGTTACCAACAAAACAATATAAATTGAGCGAACATAGAACGGACTCACACAATAAATTGAGCTAACATGTTTTGGTTTTACATTACACATACATTGCAAGTTTTACTGCTGTCATTCATAACAAATATAATTTTCGTGTATGACATTTTGTTACAAAATCTAACAATTTGGTTTTCCGCTGCTTTCAGGTTCTGTGAACAGCATGTATTTCTCAGTATTAGATCTCGCTTCTGATCGAAATTGATCCAAAAGACATTTACAAAACTGCTTTCTCAGTAGAAAACGGACATTATGAATTCGTCAGAATGCCGTTTGGACTAAGAAATGCTCCAAGCACTTTCCAACGTGTTATGGATAATGTTTTGAGAGAATATATTGGAAAAATATGTCTAGTATACATGGATGACATTGTAATATTCAGTACAAGTCTTCAAGAGCATGCTGAAAGCCTAAAGAAAGTACTCTCAAAATTACGAGAAGCAAACTTCAAAATTCAAATTGATAAAAGTGAGTTCTTTAAAACGGAAATCAAATTTTTAGGACATTTGGTAACACCAGCTGGTATTAAACCAAATCCTGACAAAATTCAAGCAATTAAAAACTTTTCAATTCCCAAGACTCCCAAACAAATTAAATCATTCTTAGGTATCTTAGGATACTATAGAAAATTTATAAACAATTTTGCAGGTATTACAAAACCATTCACCGAGTGTTTGAAAAAGGATAGAAAAATAATTTTAGATAACACATACATTGAATGTTTTGAACTTTGCAAAAATTTACTGACTAACGACCCAATTCTGCAATATCCTAATTTCAACAAACCTTTCGTCCTCACTACAGATGCCTCAAATGTAGCCTTAGGCGCTGTACTATCACAAGGCACTATTGGTAATGATAAACCAATATGTTTTGCAAGCCGAACCCTCAATGAAACTGAGAAAAATTATTCAACAATTGAAAAAGAATTATTATCAATTGTTTGGGCCTGTAAATATTTTAGGCCCTACCTTTACGGTAGGAAATTTATGATCGTTACAGATCATAGGCCATTGATATTGCTGTTTAACCTAAAAGAACCTAACAGTAAACTGGTCCGTTGGAGACTTAAATTAGAGGAATTTCAATATGAAATCCAATATAAAAAAGGCAAGCATAATACAAATGCCGACGCATTAAGCCGTTTAGAAATTGAAGAATTCAATAAAACTATTCATAAAAATAATCAAGAAACACTCGTTAACTTAAACGTACTTTCTAGTAAAACAACATCATCATTATTTGATAGCGAGGATAATCTCCCATTGAGAAATTTTAAACAAGATAATTCACCATCTCAAGGTTCTGGTTTAAATGAAAAGCTTAGAGTGAAATTAATAGGAATGATTCCAACCATAGAGAGTAACCTTAACGAGTTTAATAATCAAATCATTATTGAGCTTGATAAAAACATAAAGAATAGCATAGACACGATTTTCAAAATTATACACAAATCCAAACGCAGATACTTAATAAAAATTAAAGAACTTAATGAGAAAACTTGTATGGAAATTTTAAAGGAATATATCAATCAATCCCAAGTTAATTGCATTCTGTGTGCTGAAGAAATATTCAATTTCATATCCAAAGTTTATAATAAAAATTTGTTCAAGAAAATAAAAATTGTACGAAGTACACAATTATTAGAGGATATAGAAAATCCAATCAGGCAACAAGAAGTAATTAGAGAATACCATAGGATATTTAATCATAGAGGAGTCGTAGAAACATATGAAAAATTAAAACGACAATACTACTTTCCCAATATGAAAATATCCATTAACGACTATATTAATAAGTGCAAAATTTGTCAAACTTTAAAATATAATAGACAAAGACCAAAATTAAAATTTGAAATTACGGAAACTCCGTCTAAACCTCTTGAAATAGTACACATAGACATTTATAGTGTCCACGGACACAATTTCTTAACAATTATCGACAAATTCTCAAAATTTTCAGCAGCTTATAATTTAATAGCAAAAACCAGTATTAGTATCATAGAGCATTTGAAGCACTTTTTCTCTCACCATGGTATTCCTACAAAAATAATCTCTGACAATGGTTCTGAATTCATATCTGAAATATTTAAGCAATTCTTAGAATTGCATAAAATTACACATCATCAAACTTCAGCTAAATCCTCTACGGGTAATTCACCCGTGGAAAGATTACATTCCACGATTACTGAAATTATACGAATAATATTTAACCAAAACAAAAAAAAACCAATAACAGAAATCATGAATGGAGCTATACTCACTTATAACAATAGTATCCACTCATCTTTAAAGATGACACCATTCGAACTTATTAACGGACATGTCTTTAATAGAAAACCATTCCCTAACGAAAACAAAAACGTAAACATTCAGGAATATGTGAACCGACACAAAAAAGATTACGAAAACTTAAAAAAATTAATTTATGACAGAAACTTGGAAGCAAAACGACAACTAATAACAAAATTAAACGAAAATAGACAAAACCCAAAAAATTTCTCATCAGACGACACTATTTATGAAGTAGATGACCGCAGAAATAAATTGGCTCATAGATTTCAGAAACATAAAGTTCTGAAGGATAATAAAATTACAGTCGACACTTGCAAAAGAAAAGTTCACAAAAAGAAAATTAAAGTATTGAAAAATTTTTAGGTGTCTCCAGCCAGTAACTTCACAGTTTATGGAAATCCATAATTTAGATGAGAACCGGGGATTATTGCTATTTAAAACAGGCGAAGCAAACATTATCACAGGCTCGTTTAGATTGTTGCATGTGATCGAACTCGAAAAATACAACGACAATATAAAAGCGATAGAACTTAATCTTCTTGACATGAACAAAATTGTGACTGAAAACAAAGAAACCTCTCTTTTCGGAGAACGAACGAAAATTATCAAAGAAAGGATTTTCCTTTTATCAAAGAAAGGATTCCTTTTCCCATATTTATCCATACGTTAAACTAACATCGAAACGTAATAAACGAGGTCTAATAGACGGTCTGGGAACCATAATAAAATCAATATCAGGAAATATGGATAACAACGACTATATTGAAATTAGTAAAGCTATAGACATATTACAGACTAATCAAAACACAATATCCAACGTTAATAATCAACAAATCGCAATAAACGATATGATGATGAAAAGGTTTGAAGAAGTCCAAGAATATGTAAACAACCAGACCATAATATTAGAAGACAAATTTAAAATATTCGGAACAAAAGTAGTCACATTTTTTAGATATCAACAACTTGAAGAATATTTACTTAAAATAGAATACAACATAGAATTAGTAAAGGAACAAATTGACATAATTGACAATTTAGGTAAACTAAATTAGGAATAATTTCAAAAAAAGTTCTAAGCAAAAACGAATTGGAATAAATATACAATTTATTTTTACAAAACGATATAAATATTAAATCCGAAAAAGATATTTATGATTTGTTAGATGTTCAAGCATATTATAATAATACAAATATCGTACTCTCCATTTCAATACCTAAATTCCATCCCAAAAAATTTAACCTCTATAAGATAAAACAAATTCCGATCAATCAAACATTTTCAATTGAAATTTTATCCGAACTTATCATATTAAACAAAGAAGAGTATATGTATCTGACAAAACCATGTAGAGTAATCGAATTAGTAAACTACTGCCAAGAAGAAGATATCAAAACTATCAAGGGAGAATGCATAACATCAATAATATTAGGAGAAGATGCGCAATGCCCAATATTTAACGAAGAATTTAAAGAAATGTTACAATCACTAGCTCCAGAATACATATACATATCAACGAAACAAACAGTACCCCTTTCAACAACCTGCAATATAAAAACAAAGAAGAAAATTACCGGCATTAAATTAATTAATTTCAAGAACTGCAGTATAACCATCAACAACATCACCTTTGACAACACATTTAAAATTTTCAACCAAAAAATTCATTTCATCGAACAGTTTGGGGAACTGAACATATTAGATATAAAATATAAATACACTATGGAAGCATTAAATAATTTTACACTTACAAATGTAGACCATATTGAGTTATTGCAAGTCGAAAACAACAAACATAATCAACATAAAACCATATCTTCGGTAACACTAATTTTTCATTATAGTTATTTTCATGCTATATAAAATCTTCAAATTCACCAGAAACACAACGGAAAAGTTACCTACCGCAAAACCGTCAATACCATTCTTCAAAAAACTTCGTTTTTCGCCGAATCTTGAAGGGGAGGAGTTACGTTCCACTTCATCACTGTAACCATCGTATAATATCATCATACAATGCAGTTATAAAATATCATCATCGCAACCATCGTGTAATATCATCATACAATGCAGTTATAAAATATCATCATTGCAACCATCGTATAATATCATCATACAATGTAGCACTGTAACCATCGTATAATATAATCATACAATGTAGTTGCAAAATATAATTCGATCTTATATTCTTATTAGTCAAAACAAAATGTAATGTGATTCTAAAATAATGTAAAGTGCATCGCACTTAAATAAAAGAACACATATTGATGATTCGACATAATGTAATATATGATTCGAACTAAAAGTAAATGAATGTTAAGAAGATGAAATAAAATTAGATTTGTTAAGTTAGTTGATCGAGCCACAACAAAATAATTTTAATAAAATAATAAACTTATATAAAAGTTTTAGAATACAAAAATATTGTTAATAAAATAAATTTATATAAAAGTTTAAAATAAAAATATAACAGTTTTATTTCAAACCTATAATTCATGCTGATTATATTAACCTGTGGGAAATAATAATAAGGTAAATATTATAAAAATTCTAATTGTGTAAAATGTGATAAGTTGAGTTAATAAATAAATTAAAGTGAAATTGTGCGCTGCTTTTTCTTGTGAATAAAGTGGTTCTTGATTATACCAAATAAATTAAAATTCTAGTTTCTAAATTAAATTCATTATTTTTCTTAATAGTTTTGTGTTTGTGCTTTAAATTGGCTAATGCATTTAATGTGGTTCTTTCTATTTTACATATTATTATTAGATGACGCCGACAACTCGACGTGATATAAAATGTTAACCTAGACGATGCGGTGTATCTGGCTCAATGGATTTGAGAATATTGTAACATGGGAGCAGGACCAAATTTACCTATAATTACACATTCCAAAGGAGCAAGTTTATGTTTACAGCTATATATAGTTTGATGAAATTTTTAAATAAAATTGGCGGTAAAACTAATTAAAAATATGAATTCGAGTTTTTATTTAACATTTCAAATTCGGAATGAGTTTTTTTGTGTTGGTAATAAAACATTTTTTTCGATTCAAAAATACAAGAAGAAATTACTTAATATTATGAATTCCGGCGTTTATTGTAACTAATATTTCTGGCGTTAATATTACGAAATACGTCGAATTGCATTCTCGTAATAAAAGAGTTTTTACTAACCTTTATGAATGAAATCATAAATATCACATTTTACAGGAGCAAAATATTTTTTAAGAAATTTAAATTTTACGTAATATTTATGAACCATACTTTGTACTGTTAATGAAAGAATGCATCGGCGCAGTTTTTACGCATTTTCCATACTATTAATACTGGTTTTCACGCTGTACGAGTATATATTTTTTTCAGTGTACAGACGCTGTTATCCCTAGTTCTTCAAACCATCCCCATAATATTAAAATGTCAGCTTTCCACTCACTCATAGATAGACTAATAAACATCCCTCTGTCAAATTCAAATTATAACACTGAGCTTAACATAATTCTTCAAATAGCAACAAATAACGGATATGCAACTAGGACTATATTAAAGTTATTAAATAAAAAGCTAAAGCGTAAAACTCTAACGGGTATTTATCCACCGGACAGTCCAACGCGGGAAAATTGGCGTCGCTTAGAAAATATAGGAAAAACGAGCCAACGGATTAGCAACATCGTGTCCAATTATACCAATATTAGTTTTGCTTTTTATAATAATAACACAATAAAGAAAATGATTTTTAACAATAAACCTAGAGTTGATCGCCTTTCCAAATCTGGCGTTTATAGGATTAATTGCAATGATTGTAGTTTCTCCTATATTGGTCAGACTGGGCGCAATTTTGGAGTTAGAGCTAAAGAACATTTATCTGGTTGCAATCAATCAACTTTCCATAACCATTTAACTTCAGAAAATCATACAGCTAGCTTGAACAATTTAGACATATTACACCTTGTTAAAGTTAGCCGACTCGCTCCAGCCGAAAGATAATGCAGATAGTGTCTTGACTATTATTGAACTATCTTTATACTCTCGCTCCTATCGATTTTTAAATTCCTACAAACTGAAATAATTTCTCCTTCACCCGAATGATATAACCCGGTCCTAAATTCTCCTAAATTCGAGTTCATGACTTATTTTTGCTGTATTCAAGTTCATTCGAATCTGCAATATCGACATTATTCGGCTGGAGCGAGTCGGCTAACTTTAACAGTATACACATTACATATACAACCCAAAGGCAGACGTTTAGATACCTTAGAATCTTACGAAATTCGAAAATCAATATTTCTTAACCAAAATATCCTTAACGAACAGAGAGAAATCCGGTTCTCACCAATTACAGACCCCGCCCTGTTCTATTCTCACGTACGCAATAATATACCTTGAATTTTGTTACTCAACCTATGACTCATCGCCTACCTGCGCGATCCGTAGATTAATTTTTAATTTTTCCCTCCTTTTATTTTTATTTATATTTTGCTTTTTTCTACTATATAACAAAATTTTTACTAATACAAATCAGTAGATACTCCTGATGATGACCTAACAAGTCGAAATCGATCGAGTGATTTTTTAAACTTTTTGAAAAATATTCAAAATATTCTGCGAAACAAAATACAAGTGATTAATAAAATTGTGTTTATTAAGTACAAAGCGTTTAGTTTGGTGTATATTAAATAAAATAAAAGTTAAAGTTCAGAAAGTTCAATCTACCCGAAATTAAATTTAATATCCACAAATTATAGTTAAAAGTGTAATTATACTGAAATCGAAATATTATAAACCTAAATCTACAATCAAGTTCTAAATAAATTAAATTTCATAAAATTAAGATTCAAATTAATTATATTGTTGTTTATTTGATCGTTAGTAAAACAGATTCCTCCAAAACAAAAGCAACAACAGTGAAAATTAACTAACCCCTTTAAGTATCAGGTAAGATTTCGCCATATTAAACCTAAATTCATTAAATTTATTATATTTTATTAAATAATTTACTAAACACAAATTACAAAACCACTTATTATATAAATATAACCCAAAATATAATAGAAGAAATCTATTACTGAACTATACAAATCCCGAGACCAAATACTATATAAATTAGTTCTAACAAATTTATAACAAAGCAATAAAGATCAAAACAATTACAAACCATTACAAAATCCCATTACACAACAACAAAAGAAATTTTACAACATTTACAACATTTATCAACATTGGCGCTGTAGTTTACGAACCAGTGTGAACATAATCTTAAGTAAAAACAAATCCACGCGTACAAAACCAAATCTCTTAGGTCGAACACCCATCCACTAAAAACACCAATCTCCCAACTCACACACCCTTTCGCACTACCTTTTGGTCGAACACCCCTTTACCAAAATAGAGTAAAGGCCCCCCCCCCCCCCCCCCCGAGGTCGTAAAACCCTTTCACCCAAATTTGCAGTTGTAAAAATTCTCTTGTTTCCCCAAAATTGTAAAGCAGAATCAAGATCTCAAATGATCAACAAAAACTACAAATTAAATGAATTAAATGAGTGGAATCGCACCATTCAGCAGTAAATCAAATAAAACTCCAAGATCACCAACTCGAGCAAGCGAAAGGCTCAGAATAAAGTCAGAACCTAGCGAGCTATACTCGAGCATCATAAATCACTTAAATACCCAGCAAAAAGTAACAAGCAACAAAAGTGCCCCCACAAATCAAAAACAAATTCAAACGAAAATCAACACAAGTAATACGACGGCACCAGCCAACAAAGAGGAAATCCAAGTGACAGAACCCCAAAACAAAAAATTAAAATCAAAAGCAAAACATCAAGCTAAAGAGGATGATCAAACTCCACAGACGCTCCAAATCGCAAAACCAGAAACAACCAACAAACTCACAAATAACCCAAAAATGGACCAACAAAAGATTCAACAAAGTATTGCGAACTTTGTACCAGAATTCAATGGAGATGGCACAAAACACCAAGCACACAACTTAACGAGATTCCTCGACACTGCCGACAGTATCTACGAAACCCTCACCACAGAACAGGAGCAAAAAATATTTGACTGATTGATCAAACTAAGACTGACAGGAGACGCATACATAAGGATCACTCACAGAAATGTCCAAAATTACAAGGAACTCAAGGAAATACTAGGAAACATGTATACAGAACTACACTCACTAGACGAACTAGAAAGGAGATTCAACAATGTACAGCAGGCATACGGCGAAAGTATCAGAAATTACGGGTACAGGCTTCTTGAAGCCCTTGAGCAATACAAGAACGGTTATAGAACCAAGTACACTGCCAACAACATCGACGACACCTATCTAAACACCTCAATACGAACTCCGTAAAATTATTCAAAAGAGGATTAAACATTACTATACTAAGGGAGAAAATAGCCACAATCAGAGCCAACAATGTAGATGAAATAATAAACGAGACAGAAGCCATCGAGAAGATGTTAGCCTGCACAACAAATACAGCACAGAACACAGCAAAACAAGTGATCACATCATTCACACCAAAAATTCAACAACAGAATACATACGGAAAGCCAGCAATCATCTGTAACTATTGCCAAAAAATGAATCACACTTGGGATGTATGCCGCAGGAGGTTAAGCAAAGAAAGAATAAACAGGTCACAACAATATTACACACACAATACGAATTACCAGAGAAACTACAACACAGCTAGACAACCGCCAAACACACACTACAATGCACCCACGCAGGAACAATATAACAGAATAATCCAACCACAACACTCATACCAACAATATCAAGATAAAAGATTAAACCAGCAAATGCCGGCAACACAAAGCATGCCACAATTCATCCCCAAATTCAATCACAATCAACAACAGCAAACTCAGAATCAATTCACACCAGCAAACGGCCAACAACAATATCAACCGAACCAACGCAGGAGCAACTTCGTTCCAAAATATTGCTCACATTGTAAGGTCACGACAGGACACACCTTTGATGAATGCCGCAATAAATTTTTCAGCAGACAGCCAAATCAACAGATCAATCAAAACAATCACACACCGCCTGATACCAACACGTTGACTGACACATTCAATAAAATGAGAATAAACACGATATTCCCGCAACAACCACAAAATCAACATGAGTTAACACAACAAACGCAACCGGAAAACTCCAACGGATTCGATCAGCCATAGGAGAGCCACTGACCTCGGATCCAATACAAACATATTTAACACAATCAACAGCATCAAAAAACGACCACGGACACACTCTCCAAAAGGGTATCATCCCAGAAGCATACTTAAAAAATTTACATTCAAACAATTACACTAACTTACAAACAAATACAATATATTCAAACGACGAACACACGAGCTCCAGCGCTCATAACTTAAATTATCAAATACAAACAATTGACCACAAAATAAAAGCCGTCGTTACAATTCCGGCGCAAACTCAACAAATACAAGCCGCCGCTACAATTCCGGCGCAAACTCAACAAATACAAGCCGCCGCTACAATTCCGGCGCAAACTAAACAAATACAAGCCGCCGCTACAATTCCGACGCAAAACCCACAAACACAAGCCGTCGCAACAACACCGACGCACAACTTAAACTCACAAGCAAATAATCAACAAGCACAAGCCGTCGCTACAACGCCGACGCACAACTCAAACTTACAAACAATTAATCATCAACCAAAAGCCACCGACACAATCCCGGTACACAACTTAAACTTACAAACAATCACTCAACAAACAAAAGCCGCCGCTACAACCCCGGTGCAAAACATAAACTTAACAATTACGAACTCACAAACAAATAAAACTCAGAACAGAACTGACAATACCAACTCGGAACAGAACAAATTCTCTGAAAAAATCTCACTATTCAAAAAATTTACATGCAAAACAATCTCAAAAATACAGAATACACTCGAAAGTAACACACGTAAACTATCATCTGAACTAAAACAGAACTTGTTACAAAAAACACACGACTTATCTCAAATAATAGCAAAACACAAGGGCAACAACAACCCCACACAAATACCAAACCCGTCAAAAAACAAAATCTCTTCCACCATACCTAAACCAATTCCTAAACTAACGCAACCACGCACATGTAACATCTCGACGAAACAGAATCAGACATACTACAACAGCTATTATACCCAGATACTCAATGCACAGTAAATCTAGCAACAAATGACAAGGTGACTCGCGATACAATCTCACCCATCATAAATGAAAACAAAGTGCATTTATTAATCGACTCAGGAGCTGACTTATGCATAATCAAGAAAAACTTTATAGGACAATTACAGATTGGCCAAAACGATACTATAACATTATCAGGAATAGGCACCGGCTCAATCAAAACACTCGGATCCCTAAACCTTAACCTACAACTTAGCAATAGCTACCACATCTCACACAAATTCCACGACGTCTCAATTGATTTCCCGATTACCGAAAATGGAATACTAGGCCGAGACTTTTTCGACAAGTTCCAAGTAGATATTTCATACAGCACAAGTACTATAAAACTACAACGTCACGTCATACCCTTTTCAAACAAGTTAAATAATAAAATATCTCTACCTAAAAGAAGTGAGACGATTGTAGAAATTGCAACCCTCACAAACCAACTCTCAATCTGTTTACAACCAACAATCTAATGTCCAGCCAACTATCCTTGAATTGATTATCCTAAAAGTAAACAATAGCATTATAACATTAACTAATACTACACATACTTACCAATTTGTATACTCGTATATTTGTATATCGTTTAACTTTAATCAATTTGAAAATCAACCTAAAATGAAAAATTATCGCATGTAACTATTAATTTAATCATAATTTGTAAATTAAAACCACATAATTTTTACTTACCTTTTCCAAATGTTAAACGTCAAATGTAAATCAAAACAACTTGTCAATTATCCAGTTACATATGTCCATTATCATAATTTTAAGATGTACTAGATTAAAGCAGTTAGTTCTATGTAATTAAATATTAGTACTTTACTTAGTGTAAATTTGAATAGTACCTTTAACCTGGCAATTTTAGTACCATCTACATTAATTAAGCATTTAAAATTGACAAACATTAACGAACAATATTGTATTGAAAAAATAAATCAATTCTCTTAAAACTGGCGAACAGATAAGATTACTAAAATCTAAGTTTCTTTGAAAGTGTATATATTTAATAAAATAATAAAATTTTTGTAAACCTGTGATAAAAGTGTAATTTATTTAATCTGGCATAATATATAAATTAAATTAAAGTGCAATCCATAAACCAAGTTGACTCTGTTTCACATTCGTCGGGATTTTGTATGTATACCATCTATCAGCTGTACAATCCAGTTATTCAGCATCATTTTCCGGATATCAACTGTAATTTCATCAACGCTTCCACCGGCTGGTTCTCCACATCTGTATTAACATTTTTTGGTTCCGAAACCCGGGATTATTATCCTACAATAAGCTAAGTAAATTTTATCAATTAATCTACGTTATATAAATTTACTACTTTGTGTAACTGTTTAAATTTGTGTGAGAAAAAACGGCGTGGCATAACGGTATCAATTATTAATCGAAATTATCGACACAAAATTACAACCATACCTGTAGTTTTACCCGCGTTTTGTGTATAAACATTTTAATTAATCATCTTTCGGAAGTGATTTAAATTGTAAACATGACTGATAGATTAATCCGATTACGAGATCGTGCTCATAACCAAATGCTCCACATTATGAAATTCGCAGAGACGGTAACCGAAGCTACCAATCTCGAGGAAATTATAACCCGCCTTGATGTTCTCGAGAGTAGGCACCAAGCATTCAACGATACTGAAATTCAGTTATACGAAAACCCAAATTATGAGCCGATTACCGAAACAGTTGACAGTCTCTATTATAAAACACGTGCGCTCTTAAGTAAATTCAGTAGCCACCATACTCGTGATGCAAACCGCGACTTAAATACTACATTAGAACAATTCATAGATCAGCAGAAAACGTTCTATGAAGGTGTTAACACATCCCAGCACGTGCGTCTTCCAAAAGTTAACATTGAACAGTTTTCGGGCGACTATAAACACTGGGCATCATTTTATGATTTATTTAGAACTACGGTTCATAACAAACAACATATAAGTGATGTCCACATATTCCAAATGCTTAAGGGCCTTCTGTCAGGCGAAGCAGCCGCGCTTATACGGCATATTGCTATCACAGAAAACAATTACGTAGAGGCATGGGACAAATTATGCAGTAGATATAACAAAATGACTCCTATTGTGACGTCTCTGATACAATCGTTTTGTGTCCAAAAACCATCACAGGGTTCAGGAAGGGATCTACGTCGCATCATCGAAACAGCCGACGAGATCATACGTGGACTTCGCGCATTAGGACCGAATGCTGAAACTCGTGATCCGTGGTTAATCCACATTTTATTGAGCAAAATTGATAGTGAACCAAAACAATTGTGGGCGAATGAATCGGTAGATAAGGAATTTCCGTCATTCGAATACTTACTCAAGTTTTTAAATAGAAGATGCGATGCCCTAGAGATTTGCGATGCAAGTACAAAAAAAATGCCCGCATAGGTTCCAACCAAATCGTTTTTTTCTGCTAATTCTAATTCCGCATTAAAGTGTATAAGTTGTGAGCAAAATCATCCTTTATTTAAATGTCCGCTTTTTTAAAATAAGAATGTGGATGAACGAACACGACTGGTAAATGAACGAGGTATATGCCGTAATTGTTTAATAGCTGGCCATTCAAGCACTAAATGCCACTCAAAGTTTTCATGTCTCATCTGCTCTAAACGCCATCACACACTGCTCCATCAAGTTGAAGTGCAATCAGAGTCAAGTCAAGCGTCAACGAGTCATCACGTAGTTACGAATAACCAAGTAAACGAAACGATTGAGACTTCATTAACTACTAAATCCACCAATAAACAAATATCACCAGACGAAAGCCAGAACAATACACAAGTATACACACTTTATTCTTCGCCAACCACGGTACTACCAACACCGCTCGTGTATGTACGGTAACGTACCGGAGAGCTCCAGTCAATTCGCGCACTACTAGATTCCGGATCTCAAACATCGTTTGTTACCGAAAACTGTGCCCAACGCCTAGGTCTTAAGCGAAGTTCATCTTCCATGTCTATCTACGGCCTAGCATCATCATCGACTGGACAAACAAAGGGAAAAATCGATATGACAATTCATTCACTTATAGATAAACACTATAATTTAAAAGTTACTGCTCATATCATAGGCAAGATTACAAATATATTACCAACAAAACTAATTAATTTTAATAAAGAAGTCATGGATTTAAAACTTGCAGATCCATTATTCTATAAACCTTACAAAATTGATCTTTTGCTTGGGGCAGACGCTGCGATTGCAAAACCATACTAAATATTTTTTCGAAAGGATTTTTATTTAAACAGAACATTGCAGTAAAAATATTCCGTTATAATTTCTCCAATTCTCTTTTTAAGAGATTTTTTTTATTGATCTATAAAAAGATCGCTGGTCTAATATGGGTTAACTAATTTGTCTATTAAGAAAACCGATGATCAAGATCTGGAAATGTGTTTAGTATTACCACAGTAACAATTAAAAAGATGTGGATCTTTCCTACAACCGCGATGTATAAAATTATTAATTTACATACCCTGTTATTATAGGGGTTTTGGAATTTATGTTAGCAGAGATAAGATAGTTTAGCTATTTAATATATAACTCTCTTTCATACCAAAGTAAAATTTCATAAACAATATTTTATATGTTAAATGTTCGTTTGTGTACGACACAAACGAAAAAGAAAACGTATGCTACCCGTTTATTATTATCGATCGTTTGAAAGTATCTGTTTCTTTTACGTACATAGGTATTTATATTAAATATAAATATGTACGTAAGAGAAAGAGTAGTATGTATATACATAATTACAGACTTGTATATATAATATATTGTGAGTTTGCATATACGATCGAATATTCGTTCTCATTTAGATTTATTAAAATTAAATACTCGAAGATGACAAGAAAAGGAAAAGGATCGCTTATTTGTGTATTTGTATGTAGCGTCTGTGCGGCTAAAATTGAATATATATATATATACATATTATGTTGTGGTGTGCAAAATGAAATGTAAGTAAAAAGTTGAGAAAAAATATTTGGAGGTTTATGTATGATACGAAAATAATGGTAAAATTATCAATCGAAAGGAAAAGTTGTTTTCTAATGGTCGCAGTGAATAAGCATGTACATATTATACATATAGATATTTGTGTTTACTTTACATTATGTATATACCAACTATCTATACTGGGGTGGGATGTTGTAACATCACATTTTTCGATATTTATCGAATATTATATCTCTTTTTCCTTAAATAAAATTGCTTGCCATTCCGCTTTTCAATTTTGCTTTCAATATTGCGATCGCACGCTACAAGAATAAACTGTTTATTTATCTCTTTTTTGTTTTTCGATAAAGTATCACTCATAAAATACATAGGTGATAGAATAAGAGTAGAACAACATAATGTTTTCTTCGATTAGGTAAAGATCGCATTAGAAACAACGTAATTGAAAAATGGGAAAAACGTAAAATTTTATTCGTGATGAAAGAGATGTAAATTTCGATAGTATCGAAAAAAAGTGATGTTACAACATCCCACCCCTCTCTCTCTCTCTCTGGCACTATATCCCATCAAGGGATTTGGCCGCCTCAAATGAGGTTTCATAATCAGATTTTCATTTCGGATAATGAGTGATTAATTCATTGATCCTAAACCAGCCGTGAAAATTTTTTCATTGTCACCACCGGGAATCGAACCCGGGACCTCCGGTCGCTAGAGCAAGCATGCTAACCAGTTTGCCACCGGGGCGGCAACATCCCACCCCTGGTTTTACCAAATTAAAAAATTAATTACATACTTTTTCTACGTGTACTATACGGATGATTGTGATTTTAATTTAAGAATATTAAAATAACAAAACTCGTAATTATTTTGTTTGGATAAAATGAATGAAATCAGGTCACACTGGAAAGATTGCATTGGGGAATGTATTATGTATTTAGATTTGTTTCTAAAAAATGATCCAGCATACAATTGTTTATTAGCATTTTTCCTTTTCATATTATCTGAAGCATGGTAGTAATAAATTTGTTTTGACTAGCTTTTTCACATCTTTCAAGATGTTGAAAATTACAGCTCGGTATTGATTTTAACCAAATTTGCCGTAAACTTAATACTTCGATGTGGTGTATAGAATTATGGTACAGGGTATACATGCAGTTTCATTTTTGAACTGCTAACCCTAGTTGTGATCAATCGATTCACGAGTTTACATTACTAGTGCACTACCATTTTCCAGCCACCAACCACTCTTTACCATGAAAACCACCCCACATTTCTGAAGCATAAACGACCACTTCTTTGAAAATTTCAAAAACAGATATCTCAATATCGGATAATAGAGAACATCGATTTGGCCTCACCATAGAAGCGCAATTCGACTTTTGACATGTAATGCCTCAACCAGTCAGCCTTAATTTCTTAAGTTGTGCTCCATTTTGGACCACTTAGTAGAGCGGTACAACCACCAAAATTTTAGAGGTCAGTTGTTTATTTGTGACGAGAAGCCTATACAATTTTGGTGATACTTAATAAACACATTTTTATTAATCACTTGTTTTTGTTTCGCAGAATATTTTTCAAAAAGTTTAAAAAATCACTCGATCGATTTCGACTTGTTAGGTCATCATCAGGAGTATCTACTGAATTGTATTAGTAAAAATTTTTTGTTATATAGTAGAAAAAAGCAAAATATAAATAAAAAAATAAAAGAAGGAGGGAAAAAAAAATAAGCAATAAAAATTAATCTACGGATCGCGCAGGTAGGCGATGAGTCATAGGTTGAGTAACAAAATTCAAGGTATATTATTGCGTACGTGAGAATAGAAAAGGGCGGGGTCTGTAATTGGTGAGAACCGGATTTCTCTTTGCTCGTTAAGGATATTTTGGTTAAGAAATATTGATTTTCGAATTTCGTAAGATTCTAAGGTATCTAAACGTCTGCCTTTGGGTTGTATATGTTATATGTCTAAATTGTTCAAGCTAGCTGTATGATTTTCTGAAGTTAAATGGTTATGGAAAGTTGATTGATTGCAACCAGATAAATGTTCTTTAGCTCTAACTCCAAAATTGTGCCCAGTCTGACCAATATAGGAGAAACTACAATCATTGCAATTAATCCTATAAACGCCAGATTTGGAAAGGCGATCAACTCTAGGTTTATTGTTAAAAATCATTTTCTTTATTGTGTTATTATTATAAAAAGCAAAACTAATATTGGTATAATTGGACACGATGTTGCTAATCCGTTGGCTCATTTTTCCTATATACTCTAAGCGACGCCAATTTTCCCGCGTTGGACTGTCCGGTGGATAAATACCCGTTAGAGTTTTACGCTTTAGCTTTTTATTTAATAACTTTAATATAGTCCTAGTTGCATATCCGTTATTTGTTGCTATTTGAAGAATTATGTTAAGCTCAGTGTTATAATTTAAATTTGACAGAGGGATGTTTATTAGTCTATCTATGAGTGAGTGGAAAGCTGACATTTTAATATTATGGGGATGGTTTGAAGAACTAGGGATAACAGCGTCTGTATACGTGGGTTTCCGATAAATTTTGAAGTCTAAAGTAGAATTAATCCTGGTTATTGTTATATCTAGAAAATTAATACATTTATTTTCTTCTTTTTCTAACGTAAAATCAATGGTGGGATATTGAGAATTTAACCAAGTAAGGAAAGAGTCTAACAGTCTATCAGTTCCATTCCATAGACATAATATGTCATCAACATATCTATACCAAAAGATTATATGACGAAAATAGGGATTGTTATTTGATATGATCATTTGTTCGAAGAAATTCATGAAAATTTCAGCCAACAAACGTGACAGAGGGGAGCCCATGGGTAGACCATCAGCGAATTTGAAATATTTATTATCAAAACAGAAATAATTTTGTTTAATACAAGTCTCAAAAACTAACTTCAGTTCACGACGTAAGCTCTCATCTACAACATCCCTATCTAAGTAATTACAAACTATTTGGGACAAAGTATTAATTGGAATAGAAGTGAAAAGACTGGCAACGTCAAATGAAACTAGTTTTGAATGTAACGGAATGTCGACGTCTGGAATTTTGTTAATCAATTCTACCGAGTTCTTAATCGAGTAAGCCGAAAAGAAATTAGTATGACAATTGAAAAAATTTATGAAACCCTTACATAGCTTGTAGGCAGGAGCATTGCAATACGCTACTATTGGTCTAATCGGAATGCCTTCCTTATGGATTTTTGGTAAACCATAAAGGATCGGGGCAGATGGATTCATGACAGAGTACTTCCAACCAGTTCCATCAAATAACTTCTGGCATTATTTGATACACTTACTAACCGAAGTCTTAAAAGACCTTGTTGGATCTCTGCCAAGCTCTATTGCTTTACTTTCTGTAATAAAATCAGAAATTTTATTGCAGTAATCGACTTTTGTGAGCACGGTAATTGTATTGCCTTTGTCCGCTTTACACGCTATAAGGTCATGGTCACGTAGTTTTTTCTTTATCGCACCAATCACTTTGAAGTTAGTATTATTAGAAGCAGCAGAAGAAGAGAATGGTGGAGTAGAAGAGTTATCAATACCTTTCTTTATTTGTAACGCACACACTGATTTTATTTGGGTTATCTGGCCAGATAAGGCTGTTTCGGCATCTACAGCCAGATTTTCGAATGATCGAAGGTCGATTTTGTTTGGCGTAGGGGCAAAATTCACTCCGTTGCTAAGCATTTGCACCTCTGTATCACGGAAAACGACTGAGGACAAGTTCTTAAAACGTGGATGAAATTGGAAATCAGACAAACCACTATTACCTCTACGGTTAAATGGATAAGCCTTATCTCGCAACACATCCAGTTTAGCTTTTTGTTTCACATATTGAATGTGTGAAATTTCAGCTGCTTCTTCACGAACTTTTCTGTCTAGCCAATCGAACTCAACAGAGTGCAAACGAATTGCTAACTCAGTGTGAACAACTTTAAGATGGAGATATAAGTTGTTCCTGGTAGCATACCCTTTACGCAGCTCGTTATCCCTCCAGCTACAACGCGCTAGATTGATAGCTCTTCTTCCCTCCAAAGATTTACTATTGCATTTAATGTTAGTATAGTTAGGAAGCAATTTTAATTTTTTACAACTACTATTAAACCATATTTGATTATTATTATAACAAATTCTTACCAACAAACGACGATAAATTACGGCGAGGGTGGTCAAATCTGCCAACTTAATACTTTTTACGCTATTTGCCGTAGGCACTTGGCGAAACACACTTATACTTAATAAACACATTTTTATTAATCACTTGTTTTTGTTTCGCAGAATATTTTTCAAAAAGTTTAAAAAATCACTCGATCGATTTCGACTTGTTAGGTCATCATCAGGAGTATCTACTGAATTGTATTAGTAAAATTTTTTTGTTATATAGTAGAAAAAAGCAAAATTAAATAAAAAAATAAAAGAAGGAGGGGGAAAAAAAATAAGCAATAAAAATTAATCTACGGATCGCGCAGGTAGGCGATGAGTCATAGGTTGAGTAACAAAATTCAAGGTATATTATTGCGTACGTGAGAATAGAAAAGAGCGGGGTCTGTAATTGGTGAGAACCGGATTTTTCTCTGCTCGTTCAGGATATTTTGGTTAAGAAATATTGATTTTCGAATTTCGTAAGATTCTAAGGTATCTAAACGTCTGCCTTTGGGGTGTATATGTAATATATCTAAATTGTTCAAGCTAGCTGTATGATTTTCTGAAGTTAAATGGTTATGGAAAGTTGATTGATTGCAACCAGATAAATGTTCTTTAGCTCTAACTCCAAAGCTTAACATAATTCTTCAAATAGCAACAAATAACGGATATGCAACTAGGA